>CM076569.1:488016113-488200467 GCA_034641835.2 Pinus albicaulis
TGAAGTGACCTATTTCATCTGAAAAAGCTATTTCCATTACTCTTTAGAAGGTTGCGCCAGTGTTCATCAGTTCGAAAGGCATTTTTACATACATGAAAGTGCCCCATGGAGTGGTAAAGGCTGTTTTGAGTTGGTCTTATGGGATTACTAAGACTTGGTTGTACCCTGAAAAACCATCTAGCAGGGAGATCCTTTTAGAACCTACTACCCTCTGAAGAATATGTTCCACTTTTGGCAAAGGGTAATTGTCTTTGAGTGAGGCTCTATTAAGATTCTTGAAATCAATGCATAATCTGATCTCCCCTATTTTCTTTCTCACAACCACTAGGTTTGATACCCAATCAGAGAACCTGATAGGCACAATTATACCTGCCTCATACATTTTCTTAATCTCTTTTCCAACTGTAGGCAATTGTTTTGGGTTTATTCTACGAAGTTTTTTCCTGAAGGGTTTCTGATTTTCTTTCAAGGGTATTTTATGATGTATGATGTTTGTGTCATAGGCCCTTAAGTCCTCATAACTCCAAGAAAACACATCAATGAATTCCTTGAATAGGTCAATATATTTCTTTTTCATGTTAGAAGGCAGGGACTTAGCTAATTTGATCCTTTTGGGCTTATCTTCAGTGCCTATGTTGCATTCCTCAACATCAGCGTCTGTATGTTCAATAGTGTTTTGCAACACCTCTACTTCTTCACTATTTGCGTTTTCACATTTTTTGTTTGGATTTCCAATCTGTTCATTTACAATGTTTATTTCTATTTTACAGGGTGTTTCTTCCTCATTTGAGGACTCTTCACTTAGGCAACTGTTTGTGCTCAACCTAGTCTCCTAAATTGAGTTCATTTAATTGTCAACCAGGGTTGGTAAACTGCTAAAGTGAAGTGCACTGTATGTGCCTAGGTGTTTGTTTCTTACTGCGTTGTGTCTAGTGTTTTATGAAGTTTTTGGTCTTTTTATGGTTTTATGTTCACAAGGGAAAGAACTAAATGCTGGTGGAAAGAAGCTACTGGTTAAAAACAGAGTGAAGCCTAAATTTTTGATGACAAATGACAAATGCAAATATTGAAACAGAACCAAACCTAAACTATGACTAAGCAGAATACAAAGCTTGATAATGACTTCAAGAAAATGAATCACAACATGAACTTAATTTGTCCAATTCTTTCATTAAAGGTATTTTTGAAGAGCTTGAGAAATGGGTAGCCAAGTATAAAAATTCTCCTAACTAAACAATTAAACAATCAGCTTATAATGATACAACATCTCATCCATGATTAAAGGTTTGTTGAAACATATTCGGAGAAGAACATTGGTAACATCATAAGATCTCTACTCTAAAACTAGCTCCTAATTCTATTCTGCAACTTAGTTTAACACCACTAAACCTCACTCAAAAGTTACATATTTCCTTTTAGAATATTCTTTTGAGGAAAGGCTTGTTTTTGAAATGGTAAAAAGGTTGCAAAAGTACTCCAGGCCTTGAACTGATACTATCTTCTGTTTAGATGATTATAAGTCAATATATGTTTTAGAACAAAAGAAGTTTTGTAAATAATGAAGACTGTGGTATTTAAGTTTGAAAACTAATGCAATTTAATATGCAATGGATGGCAATTAAACGTGGCATGTAAACACAGTGAGCTAAGCTGGAACTAAACTAGAGTGCTACTAGTCTATAATAAACAGTGCTAAACTAACAAGCCATTATCAAACTTGAAACAAAATAACAGAGCATGAATTGAATGCAATTTGACTCCGGAGTACTCTAACTAAGTTTTCATGCAATTAATCTATGGGATTCTACAACCTATTTTGTCCATCCTGAATGGTATTTTGGAAGAGCTTTTTAAGAGTAAGATCAACTATGCTACTTAGTGTAAAGAAGCGACTGAAACCTTCAGTATCACAGTCATGCCTTAGTCATCATAATGATTTTTTGGAAGAGTTTACTAGAATAAGTTCAACTGTGATAATGAACAAAAGAAATTGCAATTAAAATATATAACACTACAGCCATTTCCCATTCATTATAATGATATTTTGGAAGAGTTTCTTAGAACAAGTATAGCTATAGTGACTAATGAAATTAAATATGAACTCAAACTTCAAAAACTTGAAAACGAACTAAGATACTTATCTAGATTGCAAAAGTAAATCTGCTCAGGAGGCAGGGGCCCTCTACCACCAGACATAATCTAACTCAAAATCAACTCAACATGTTCAAAGAAATGTTGTCTTCTTCATTAAAGGAAACTAACTTAAAACAGAGTATTCTCGGTCTTCAGAAATATAGCAATCAATCCATGAAATCTAATCAAAATCTAGAGCTTATCTCTCGGTTTCCCGAGTACATTTATAACAAATCTTCGTAACAGAACTTGCAACAATACGGGGATCATTGTCTTTTCATATCAAAATCGTACTAGAACTCTAAAGATGGCAGCGTAAAGGGACAAAGGACATCTGGACTGTCCTTGTCCTATTAGAAGTCTGCTTCCTTGTATGAGTTCCCACGTACAAAACCACGTCCAGAATTCCGTTCATTCTTCATGGTGAGCAACAAACGTTGAGGACATGATGTGGAATATACCCATGTGTGGCTTTTCCTGAGAGGACACCTAGAACATTCTTGAACGTGAAGACAGCTGTAGAATTGGCAGTTAGCTACGGAATGTCTGCATTCTGTAGCTAGTTTTAGTTCAAAATGCATTACAATGAAAAAATCACAAAACTTAGCAAGTTAGCCATGATACTCATTCTTAAAGTAATTTTAACTAATTTCATTGATCATTTGAGCCTGGGATAACAATGGAAAAAAGAAAATGGAGTGAAGTATGATGAAAGAAAGAAAAATCTTGGGGCTCAACATACCCCCACTGCTGACTTCTTGCATGTCCTCATGCAACTTATTCCATAAACTCAGAGACTTCTGCAAGAACATCCAACCCTCTTCTTCTTCTTTGCCTGGAATTTAAATGCCTTCTGTGCTTCCTGATGACTAACTTGAATCTTAAATTGGTAAGTGCCCTGATTAACTTCTTGTTCCTCTTTTTCAACTTTTCATTAGCCTTTTCCACTTTGTCCATTTGTAGAGACAAGGTTGAGTTCATACTGGTTTTTAGTTTAACTTGTTCCTTCAGAATATCATTCTCAGTCCCGATATGTCTATTAAGTACTTCCAGCTCGTACCTATCTCTTCTTAACACATCTATTTCGGACAGTGGAGGACTAGGGGTTCTATCTCTACTCTCTGAAGCTTTCCTTTCCAATGTTTCAACATAGTTATAAATTTCTTGTTGTGCAGGGTCAATTTCAGGGGCTTCTTCATCAAAATCTTCTTCAACATCTTCTTCAATAGATGTTTCCTCATCTTCTATGTTTATCACCCTGGTTTGTTTGATCTGTGTTTTCCTTAGTTTCCCCCTGAGTCTATGGCTCCTTCTCGGCTGGGATGGTCCCTCTCCTTTTTCTGTGGCAAATTTTCTGATTACCCTCTCTTCCTTAAGCTATCTCTTAATCTGAGTCAACTTCTCAGAGATTATTTCTTCACTGCTATCTTGAATTGCTTTATTAGTTTCAATTTTAGAGGCTCTCCATTTTCTGCTTCTCTTTGTAGGCTGATGTTCAGGTGAAGGCTCTTTTGGTTCCTCAAAGTGATTTCTTACCAAGAAATTATCCCAAGTATCTTTTGTTTTGGCTAAATGGTGTTCAATTAGAATCTTAACCAAGCCATGATGGTATAGAGTTGTTTCTAGGAATTGGAATCTCCTTTGAACACTTGAAGCCATCTTTTTTAAACTTTGAAGCAAGAAATAAGGCAAATTAAGCTCTTCTCCTAGAAAATGCATTATCAACCTAATATGGTAAACATAGAAAGTACCATATCTACCCTCACAAGTGATAATTTTTTGTAGAATAAGCAATATGTTTCTCCATTTATTCTTTAATGCAGAGCTTGGAATTCCCTTTTTAAACACAGTGACATCCATACTTGTGATTTGAGGATTTGCTTCCATGATTCATTATGAAATTCTCTGTTCTTAAACCATCTTTCTCCATGTCTAAGAAATCCTGTTGCTTCTGCAATAAAAACCTCTGTGACAGTGAATTTAACATCTCCAACTTCAACCTCGGCTCCTTTGAATGACCTTGCAAACGTTTTAGTAACTTCTTTGTGGAAGCCATTAAATTTCTCAAGGAATTGCAGCCATCCTACTTGTTGCAACATTTCTCTACTTTGAGGGTATCCTTCCAGGTATTTTGTGCCCACTGGTTTAGTTCTCACGATGAGGCCCATAATTTCTTCTTCAATCTTCAGATTAGTACTCTTTCTGCTCACGGAGACAATGACTTCAACCTTCAAATTAATACTCCTTTGCTTCACGGTGATAGTGCTTCAATCTTCAAACTGATATACCTCTACTTCACGGTGACAATGGCTTCAAATTTCAAACTGATATACCTCTGCTTCTTGGTGACAGTGGCTTCAACTTTCAAACTAATATACCTCTGCTCACGGTGATAGAGATACCTCTGTTTTACAGAATGAAATGATGAAGGGTTGGCTACGGGATGGAGTAATAGGGAGTGGTTATGGAACGAGTTAATGAAGTGAGGTGAAGAAAACAAATCAATGAGTGAAAAGACTGCAGAGATATTTTACAACGGATTCAAAAATCATCATTAAATGATTTGGCTGGGTGACGTGAGAAAATCAATCACTTCAGCATTTTAACCACTTAGATGATGATCGGGTATAGAATTTGAAATGAAGGATTTTTATCCAAAGTTTTGCGGAGGGTATATTTGGCATGATCAATAAAAATAATCAAAACAACTTTTCGAATGATTCATAACTAAAACTATACTAAAGTTTATGATATGCCATTATAATCAAAACTTTTTACCTTTGCTTTTCATCTGCTTTTTTGTGGTCTTTGTATACTTTGTTCTCCTCTGGAAATCATTACTTTATGAGTCTTCATAATCCTTCTTGATTCTTATTGTTCATGGATATACTGGATCATCTTGTTGCACTTCAAATGTCTGTTGATCAGTGCCTTCAGGATCTGTAGCTGCGGAATGACTGTCTGGCTGCGGAAAGTCTGATTAGCTGCAGAATGTCTGTTTAGCTGCAGAATGTGCTTGTAGAGAATTTTAATCATGGAATGGAGTGGTTTGGAATATACATGGAATATTATATGGAATGGGTGAAGATAGATGATGAAACATGGTATAATGGGATATGTATGAAGTGAATGATGGAATGGGATGGATTACAATTCATGAAATGACTTATGATTTTGTAACAACTGCTTGCAAAAACAAAATGAAAAAGTTAGAGTGTCAGAAAGACTCTTATTTTCACCCTATATTTTCTGTATAAACATGCCAATCAATGATTGGTTTTCATGTTTATACCTTCTTCTTTTTTTTTTTAAAGAAATGCTTCAGAAAATTTATCAAGTTGATGAAGAAGAAAGATTCTTCTTCATTAACTTCACATCACTGTTTTCCTGGAACTTCTTGAAAAATTCTTCTCCTGAGAGTGGTTTGTGATACAACTTCAATCTATGACCATTCAAAAGAAAAGTGACCTCTTCTTCATCTATTGTCCTGATTTTTACTGCTCCATTGTCAGAAATTTCAACAATTTCACATGGTCCTAGCCAATGTGTTTGAAATTTACCTTGAAAATACTTGAATTTTGAATCAAACAGGAGAGCCCAGTCACCTTCTTTGAATTTCTTTTCTTTGATGTACTTATCATTCCATCTAGTCCTTGGTTGTTGGAATATGCTTGTTCTCTGGACCACATCTTGTCTGATCTCATCCAATTCATTAATCTACTCCAGTCTATGCTTTTGTGCTTCTGTTAAATCAAGTCCTAACTGAGGCAAGGATCAATTCAAATGATAAGATAACTTTAGGAAACATATGATTTAACTATACTATATCTTTCATGTTTTTCTATCAAAATAATTTCATATAGTTTACCTTAGCCTTTTTTATTTTGCTACTTTGTTTTACTTGTCCTTAATCTGAAAAATATTGATTTTCAAGCTCCATAATATTCTTTGACTCATCCTTTGTTTATTGAAGCAGGCTTGCAAGGTCAATTTACCTGCAAAACAAGATTGGCTACAAAATAGGTAGCTGCAGAATGTACCTATTAAAACTCTGAAATATGGAATGGAATGAGATATGGATGAAATGAAATATGGAATGGAATGAGATGGATCATGGAACATGAAATGGAATGAAGTATGAAAAGTGAATCAGCAACTTATGATTTTATGATATTTCATTGCAGAAAAAGAATCAATTTTTGAAAGTCTAAAGTGTCAGAAGAATTCTGATTTTCACCTTATACTTTCAGTATAAATATGAAAATCAATGATTGGTTTTCATATTTATACATTTTTATTATATATATATATGTATATATATATATATATATATATATATATATATATATATATATATATCAAATGATTGAAGAAAAATACAATTAAGTTAGTGAAGAAGAAGAATTCTTCTTCACTAACTTCATATCAATGTTATCTTGGAATTTCTTGACAAATTCCTCTCTTGAAAATGGCTTATGATACAATTTCAGTCTGTGTCCATTTACAAGAAAAGCTACATTTCCTTCATCTATTGTCTTGATTTTTATTGCTCCATTTTCGAAGATTTTCCCAAGCCAATGAGTTTGAAATTTACCTTGAAAATCCTTGAACTTTGAATCAAATAAGAGGGCCCAATCACCTTCTTTAAATGTCTTTTCTTTGATGTACTTATCATGCCATCTAGTCCTTTGCTATTGGACTATGCTTGTTCTCTGGACTGCATCTTGTCTAATCTCATCCAATTCAGTAATCTGCTCCAATCTGTGCTTTTGTGCTTCTGTCAAATCAAGTCCTAGCTAGACTACAATTTTGAAAGTTCGGATCTGAAACTCTATGGGAAAAAAGACTTGTTTTCCATAAACAAGTTCATAAGGGGTGTGTCCTGTTGTGTTTCTCCATGTAGTTCTTTAGGCCCATAAGGCTTCAGGAAGCTGTTCTACCAAATCTCTTCTATGTAAATGAACATTCTTTGTCAGGATCCCTTCAATGACCTTATTGGTAGATTCCACTTGGCCATTTACTTGTGGATGGTAGGGAGTAGATTTCCTGTGTCTAATTTTGTACTTCTCTACCATTTTCTCCACCATATTTGATGTGAATTGAGCTCCTTGATCTGTAACAATTTTTCTTGGGACACCAAAACGAGTAAAAATATCATCAAAAAGAAAATTAACTACAGATGCTTCAGTAGCAGAAAGTAATGGCTTGGCCTCTACCCATTTGGTAACATAATCAGTGAAAACTAATATATATTTCTTTTGCTTTGATGGAGGATTAATAGGTCCTACAAATCCAAAGCGCATTTCTCAAAAATTTCGATATGTACTTGAGGTTGCAATGGCATCTCACTTGAAGGGGAAGGTTTCCCTACCCTTTGGCAACTGTCACACCATTTGACATACTCTTTAGCATCTTTAAAGAGGGATGACCAATAATATCCTAGGTGAAGGATCTTATAAGCTGTCCTCTTATCAGCAAATTTTCCACCACAAGGTTCATCATGACATGCCTTGATAATCTCAGGCATTTCATCTTCTTGAACACATATTCTGATAATAAAGTTTGGACCTGTTTTGTATAACTCATTAGAAATCCATGAATATTTTGCATTGTCAAAATTGATTTTTCATTTGTCTCTTTCATTCAAAATTGAAGGAAATTTCCCTGAAACTTGATAATTGGCAATGTCAGCAAACCAGGAAGTTTGAGTAGTAATTGCAAAGAGATATTCATCAGGGAATTGATCTTCAACTGGAGTGTTGTCTTTAATGTTTTGGAGTCTAGATAGGAAATCAACTATTGTATTTTGTTTTCCAGGCCTATATAGAATGGTGATGTTAAATTATTGTAAAAGAAATAACCATCTTGTGACTCTACCATTAGTAATTGATTTTTTCATTAAATACCTAATTGCAGAGTGATCTATGTGGAAAAAGGTTTCATAGCTTGTTATATAGTGTCTGAATTTATTTATGCCATGAACAACAACTAAGAAGTCTTTTTCAGTTACAGTATAATTCAACTCTGAAGGAGTCAAATTTTTACTTGTATAGTAGATGGCATAAGGAATCAGGTCTTTTTGTCCCAGTACAACTCCTAAAGCTATATCTGAGGCATCTGTTGAGATATGAAAAGGTAATTTCCAGTTAGGTCCCCTTAAAATATGTGCTTCAGATATTTTTGTTTTTAGGGTTTCAAAGGCTAACTGGCAGTCAGGATTCCAATTAAATTCATAGTCCTTGGAAAGTAGTTTGAAAAGTGGAGATGCTATATTGGTGAAGTTTTCTATAAATCTTCTGTAATATCCTATAAATCCTAGAAAAATCATAACCTCTTTCTGACAACTTGGAACTGATAGTCTAGATAGGACTTAAACCTTTGACTCATAAACTCTAATCACATCTCCTTAAATATGATGCCCTAAGACAATACCTTCAGTGAACATCATGAGACATTTCTCATGACTTAATGAAAGGTTTGCCTCTTTACATATTTTTAGAACTGTTTCCAATTTTTCTAAGGCTTCTTCAAATGTGTTTCCATAGACTGTGAAGTCATCCACGTATACTTCTACACAGTCATGTATTAGATATGAAAATATTCCCAATACTGTACTTTGGAATGTTGTAGGTGCATTGCATAATCCAAAATGTAATACTCGGTAGGCATAGGTACCCCAAAGACAGGTAAATGTAGTTTTATCTTGATCCTCAAGTGCAACTTGAATTTGGTTGTAACCACTGAAACCATCCAAAAATGAAAAGTACTTTTTTCCTGCTAATGTATCTAACACCTAATTTACGAAGGGTAAGGGAAAATGGTCTTTAAGAGTATTTTTTTTTAATTCTCGGTAGTCAATGCATACCCTCCATTTACCATTCTTCTTGGGTACAATCACCAAAGGAGAAAGCCGCTAACTATCTGAAATGGGATAAATAAAGTTGACATTTAACAATTTCTGCAACTCTTCTTTAATAATCTCCCTAAGGTTTGGATTCATCCTTCTCTGAGGTTGTCTGATTTTTTTACAATTTTCCTCTATATAGATATGATGAGTGCAAGTCTTAGGGTTTATCCCTTTCATGTTAGTGTACTCCCATGCATATGCAGAAGAATGTCTCTGTAATATTTTGACTAGCTTTTCTTGTTGAAATTTATCTAGGTTTTTGTTTATGTTTAAGGTTTTTCATTGGAATATTTCAATTATAGAGCTGCCAAATTCTTCCATGGAGTAAAGAGACATTTGTCTTTATGACAGGAAGTCAATGTTGGACTCTTCTTGGAATTTTTCATGTTTGTATTCTAAAGAAGATTCATGATTTTCCAAAGAATTCAGAATCTGACTATCTTCACTAATTTGTTGACATCACAAAGAATCCTTCACTCACACACAAAATGCATTCAAGATCAACCAAAATAGGAAAACTACCATGGGATCAGTTGGTGGAAATCACTTATAAATTACTAATGAATAATAGTGAGTCTCTTGGCATAGATGGGTCCTTCCCGTACCCAGTTGTGCATGTAAACCAGTTGCAATGTGTGAGTGTATCCCCATGTTTATCAAGAGGAGGAACCTATTTAAGGAGTCTTGAACTTGTTGACCAAAAGCCTAGTATTAATGGCATAATATATTACCTGCAATTAATCTATTTTGTAAGACAGGAACAACGAAATGTAGGAATTAATCATTAAATATCTTGTGGAATAATTAGATGGTATATTTTATTGGTCTCATGTTCTTCGTGTTGTCCCCCTATAATTTGAATCAGTTACTCTTAATTGGTGACCACCTCACTCACAAGCATTCTTAGTTCAATATGGATCTGTCTGTTCGCCCAATCATCTCAAAGACCTACCCCCTATGCTGACATCCCTAGTGTCATGGTGCGAGTATCTAATTCAATCCACCACTTACTTAATTACTTAATTACTCGTCCTTCCTTATTCGACAATATGTGTCCTGGGTGGTATCTTCTTTCCATCCATCCTTACATGTACAGGGTCTAGGTTGACGTGTGTGGATGCGGGTGGTAATGGGTATGTGGGCATGTGAATGGGATAAAGGTATAATAGGTAATGCGTATTGAAATCAGATTGAACGATTTAAGGGAATTCCATAAAGGTAGGAATGGGTTAATTGCAACCTACCAGCCTGCATGCCGGGACATCACTACTCAGAATGGAGTACCAGCGATTGAGTCCAACCCTACCTGATTGAGTAACATAATTCATTAACCAACCTCATTTGTGTAACAATATAAGTTTTGTCTATCTTGTTTAGCATCCTTCCCTTGATGTATTGATCCTTTACTTATCCCCTCATACATCTAGACTCTTCCCTCTAGCCTTGGAAACTCATCCTTGGGAACCTCTTAATTACCCTCTATCCTCGATCCTCATTCATACAGCCTATGCCCTTGATCTATCCATCGTCTACTCTCTCTCTCTCTCTCTCTCTCTCTCTCTTTCTTTCTATATATATATATATATATATATATATATATATATATATATATATATATATGATATAAAGACTAATTCAGTTAAGGAAATATGAAAGCAGAGCAAACAAGAGAAGAAGCAAAAGTGAAGGAGTGCGAGTAAGGTGCATTGATTACCCTTAGAACCGATACTCCAGGAGAGGTGGGTATTTACATATATAATAAAGATTTGTGCTTTTAGTGGATTCTTTGAATGACGAATATGTCTAGGCTTAGATCCTTTTCAAAAATATGGAACAAATCACCCCCAATAGGAGCCATCCAAAACAATTATATTTCTTAATTTATTTATATTATATAATGTCCCCTTCATACCCTTCTCACATCTCCATATGCGGCAACATCCATAGAGATACATACAATGAACATAGATATCTTCCGAGATAGGTAGTCCACTGGGCCCACAGATAACACTAGCCACCTGATCTCACCACCGGACCTTGTCGATAGAAACTAGGCACCTGCCTGGTATGCATAATACAAGTGTGTGAGGTGAAATAAACAAATAAACTAGATTATGTTTCCCATGTTCCCAACAGCTTTGAACTGATAGGATACTCTGTAGTGAACCAAAAGTCACAGTTAGCCTCCTACAGTGATCATCACACCCAATCGTTCCCAATAGCACTCAGTTTTTCCAAAAACTAGCCCTTTTACCTACTACCGGCAAGAAGCTATTGAATCAAGTCTAGTCCCTAGTAGCGAGCAGTGAAACGTGTGGGCCATAGACTTAGTTTGTTAAAATCACACCTAGTAAAAACCAATGTTGTAGTTCATTCATCATAACAAGCCCCAATGACCTATGGAATGGGATTAAGTGTGTTGCCCCCATATTCCCTTGTTTATACAAATATTAGCCCCATTGAACCACCATATGCGAGATATGACCCCATGTTCCCCACCTAAAGAGATTGATTGATAAAGTTATTACCATATGTGATAAAAGATAAGGAAGTATCTTGAAGTTACCCAGATTTTTGAAGTCCGAGTCCGCATTCCCCGTTCACATTATTCCATTAATGCATTCTGTATACCTGCCCAGTACACTCATCTAGGATGGCCCAGTATGCATTCACTTATTAACGATTCCATTCAATCCATACCCCCTCCTCATTACCCAACCCGCTTTAATTAATCCCCTTTCACTTACGATATGAGAATAAATAACACTTAGAGCTATGTTGTTCTAGATGGCCAACATGACGATAAGGTTCTTTAATAGAGAACTAGAGAGCATCAATTAAGTAGGGGTTAGTTCTGTAAATCACTGCTATGCTCCCTCCCTCTATTTTTTGTTGTTGGAAGGTTTGATTTCACACCAAGTCCAAGCTTGGAATATGGATATTATATATGTAAGTATGTACCGATATATAATGACAGTAAGAAATAAGGAAAGAACGCACCTATTTTTTTATAAAAACATGACATTTTTTGTGAAAGTCCTTTCCCGTTGGTCAAGCCTTCTTATGCATCCTTCAATACTACATTTTCCAGTGTCCTAACGTTGCACTATATATTAAGGTTGGAGATTAGATATAAAAAAGAATGTATATCAAAGTAGTTTCTGCACGAACCAATCGCCCTACCCCATTACTTATGGACAAACCAATGACCCTACACCATTACTTTTTGGTTTTCAAAGCTTAGGGATCGAATGAAAGTGATCAGATATGGAATGAATCGTTATGACATATATAACAACATACTGCGTCGAATGTTAGTGAGGCCACTTTCTTCCTTGCCTTGCTGGTCGGATGTAAGTCACCTACTTTCCTACTGCCTATAGATATAAGAGTTACACTAGAAGATGAGGGGTTATGAAGTTATGTAATAGATGCCTCTCGCTAGCTGCAGGCGATCTCATTAACCCAAAGGAAACTGATGACGATTCTGGAAACAGGCCAAACGACCCATATTCCAAGAGAGAGAGGCATGCCCAATAACTGCTGACACATCTTACAGGAGAGGCATTGATTCGAGTTGACTTGATTCACTTTCTTCATGCTCCTGAGATAGGCGTTACAACTAGTCGACCTATACTCGACGTAGCTTCCATCAGAGTGTTTCTACCCCTTCTAAACAAGGATAAAACAAGATCTAAAGTTGAACCAATTTGGCTAGCCAGCATTCTGGAGCTCCACTAGACAGGGACCTTTACTATACTGAATAGTGCGAGAAAGATTGGTGACTCAAGCAAGCCTCCTCATGCCCATTCATTTGCAACTGAACAGGAGCGTTAATCATATTTATTATTCACTAGCCTCACTTGACCATTGCACTAAAAGATGTATACTCTATTTTCATGACTAGCAGGAAATATATTTATTAACGGTATATAGCCACTGGCCCTCATACCATGCCCTCCTTGGGTATTTATTCACTATACAAAGGTGCATAAGGAAGGTCTACTACTATAGATGGCCTAATACTTATGACTTGAACTGCTGGTGTCTCATCACACTAGGAAGGGTGTGCATGAAAACCCATTTTAAGGCATTTGATGGAAACTTTCACCCCTTAATATGGGGATATGCAAATGTAATATTTCGTTCCTCTAAGAAAGGCCTTTTCTTCAATTTACCACGCTAAGGCTCACATTACAATTACCTCTATCTATAGTTCTCTTATTCGGTCACATATTAATGGTGGTCAGTTCTTCTTGAATGTAAATAAATATATTGGCATAAATAACGATTTTATTCATGCTCATGTCGGACGTTCATGACATTTAGTTTTAAGGACCTCAGGACCTCTACCTGAGAGATTACCCGAGTAATTCCCCACATCTTGAATGTATTATACCATACATATTGAAGGTTAGGAAGGAAAGGATTTACATCTGGTTAGGCTTGAAGGTTAGTAAGGTTCCTTAAATATTTCAAAATGTCTTTGACTGACCTAACCAGCAGCATAGATTTTTGTGGATCTGGCAGGCAGAAGCAGGCATATATTTCCGTGAACTTTGTGATATGATCATTAAGTGGGAAACAAATACAAACCACGAAGATATTATAGCTCCTAGTGGTTCGAGAAAGGGTGGCGTGGTTGGGCTCATTGAGGAATAAAAGGATAAAAGAATAACAAGCCGAACAGACTCGTAATTTAATATCGAGCGAGATCGGGCACCTGGAGTCATCCTTTTTGTTCATTCCCCTGGGCAATATAATGTCCCATTTTATGGAAACAATAAGGGAATAATACTAATTATGCAAGATTGTATGAACCTTGATGTGTGGAATCGTAGGTATAGGTATTATTGAAATCCCCCAATAAATAAAGAAAGGCTTTCAAAGTCCTATTGCGAAGGGCTAAGCCAACCTTATTGTTTGGTAATTCTCATTATCACACCATAACGACTACCATGCATTCTTGCTATTGCTTTTTAGAATTGTTGGTGTGTGAAAGATGGACGCTAGCGCTAGGAAGGACTGATCATTATCGCTTGCCTTAAAGAAGGCCAGAGTAGGAGGAAACATACCACACGATAACTAATCGCTCTTGGCCGAGAAAGCATCGCATTCGGTCTACTTATCACTCTGTTTCGACCCCCCCCCCCCCCCCCCCACAAAATCCCCCTTCCACTATCCATTTGAAAACATAATGAAATGTGATTCTTTCTATAAGTAGCTCTCAGCTGAATAAAGTGCATCTTCTCCATTTCAATGGACACATTCACCAAAGATATTATATATTTATTAGAGATGGATTTCTTCTAACATCAGACTATTAATTAGCTTAGCCCTGCTACCCATAGCATTGGTTGTTCACTCTGCTGCTTTTTCATCTCTTCTGTTGAACATAAATTTTGCTTCTTCAAATGAAACCTTCTAATTAGCTTCCGTTAAACCTCTTCTCTACCTCTCTCTATGTTGAGAAAGAAAGATATCCTTTCTATGTTGTTGAGTATACTAGAACAGATAAAAATATGGCATGACTAAACCTACAAAAGAAGAGAGAACTAGTTGTAATCCATCTGAATTGACAACCATACACAACTTAAATTTTCAAGTGGGACTACTTCCTTAATCTTCGAACCTTACCAATGAATCAACAAGTCGTAGCCTTAATGTAGGTAGGATTGAATACTTATTCCTTCCTTAATGGCCAAATGTTGGTTGATTTTCATTACCAAATCGAAATGGGAAGAAAAGAGCCAAATTGGCAAATCACTAAGATTGAGACCAAATAGTAATTGAAATGCCCACTACTACTATACCTATAATTACGGAATGGAAGTCCTGCGAAGGTCATGATGTCGTTGAAAGAATGGGAAATGTAAACAGCTACAATCGACGTGAAATACGTGCCTCAGCAAAGGAAACACCACTATATATCTACCAAAACCCTGAGTTATCTAGTAATTTGTGTTGTAGCCATGATTTAGGTGTCTAGCCCGTAGTAAATGCATAGAACTACTACAGTAGCCGGGAGGTACCATTGGTTCATGTCTTCCCCATGCTCAATAGAAAGTATAAGATAGTATCTAATGCGAATTGCTAGTATACCAGATTTCCAATCATAGGAAGTCCTGTAGAAATCTGCTGCATGATCTTCAAACTGCCATGGTGTAGATGGCCCAACCTTTTGTGCCATAACTCACCGATATCTCGACTCACCAGCTTATATGGTTTTGTGCTCAAGGTAGCACAATATTCTATATCCAATTTGTAGAGGTTCTTTACTCAAACACAAATCTTCTTCACTTGTCATGTGGCTTTGTGACGAAGGAACACATTTCCTTCGCTAAATTTCCAATCATAGCGGTGCTCTTCCAACATAGAAACAAAAACTAAATTCTTCTTTAAACGACTAGAATATATGAAATATTTTAATATGAGAGGAGTACCTAACTCCCTATTAAAGGTAACGATACCTATTCTGGTAGCATTATACCTTCTGTCATCTCCCATCTTGATGTGCATCTGGAGATCCTTCTCCTCTAGGCTATTGAAGAATTATTTGTTGTCGTTCATATGGAACAAAGCTCCACTATCTAAGTACCAAGCATAACCCATCACCGATTACACCATGCATGTGATGAGGGTGAAATCCAACTTGAACTATGAAGCAAGTGCTTCACCTACTGCTCCTCCTGTGGACTTCTTGCTGGTCTTCTTGTGTGGACACTTTGTAGCATAGTGTCCAAGCTCATGAAAATGAAAACATTTTACCTTTGACAAGTTTTGCTTCTTGCCTACCTGACCGGAATTCGATTTGGAATGGGACACCTTCCCTTTCCCTTTCTTCATCTTTCCAGTCGAGGAAAAATTCTCCTCATCATTAGTCTTTGATAAGGATCCATCTTTGGTGTTCCGCCGAATCTCAAGCTTGTAGCAAGTCAGACAATAATCACTCCCCCTCTAATAGCTTCTACCTCCAATTCACCAAGTCCTAGTAGTTATGCCAGCTCTTGGGAAGGACTATAAGTACTAGGCTCACCAATTCATCCTTGGTAGTTGTCACTCCATCACTTCCAAGTTCATATCAACATTGAGTGAAATTCGTCAAGTATTTTAGTATCGTGTCACCCTTCTCCATCTTGATATTTCTAAGCTTGTCCTTCAGCATCAATTTCCTATGGTTGCTTCTATTCTAAAATGCATATGTTAATGCCTTCCACATAGCATATGGAGTTTCCTTTCCATGGAGATTTGAGACAATATGATCTCGAACTCCTTCTTGTCTTTGCTACATTATTCTTCCATGCATCAATAGGTTGAGAATGTGTTGTTCCAGGTTGGAGAATATCAATGTCGATGAATTCCTTCAGTCTGTTGTCCTCCAACACTTCCTCCATCCTGTCATTCCATGCTATGTAATTTGATTTACCCTCAAGGGCATATTCGAGTCTCAATCCAGAGAAAGACATCATGATTTGCTGCTGGTCCTCAAGAATGAATCTGCAAATTTGATTCACTTGTTCAAAAGTAACTTTGGTTCTTCTCTTCTGTAGTTATTCCTTCTCTGATACCATGTAGAAATATCTAAATATATTCAACTAATCTTCCAATATGCTAAATAAAAATACTAAATAAATTCTACGAATTGTGAAAACTAATTACGATCACACAACTACACGAACAAGAAATAGAAATAATTTCAATCGCACAACACAAATACGTATATGGGGAAATCCTCAACTAAAAAACCTCACTATTTTGATATTCCATTAAGTTAATAATATGAAACAATACAATGTCATTTCCCTTCTTGAGAAATATCTACACTATCTTTGAGTTTCTCACTCTCATCCGAACAAGAATGGTCTAATACTTAACCAATTTCCTGCTCTGGGTTGCTCAGCCTTGCTTACGCATTCTTGGAGGAATTTAGCCCCTATTAATTAGGAAATTCCCAAGAATTTATTGTGAAATTTATATAAGGCGTCATGTTGACCTCATGCATGACCTGTACAATTTTCTAATTATACAACTGGTAGTTCTCTTTCCTTTAATTCCAATCTCAGTTGGGCCTTCCTTAGAACTTACATGCAACAAATATTTATAGTGAATTATTGGTTAACAGATTGATCACTACATGTGAATTAAATCATATTTAATTCACTTTACCTTTCTCTAGCTCATCTCCTAGTCACAACTAGTTAAATTGATTTTAACTTAAATAATTGAGTTAACTAATTACAACTCTAAATAAAATGTAACTGGACCCTCTAAAACTTAGAGTGAAATATAGATGCCTCCAATTTGACCCTAACCTTGAATTAACTGAGCTAACTAAGTCTTCCTCACTCAGCTAAGTCATACAAGTTGTCATGTGATGTGGAATTACAATCTCCTCCAAATTTAATTAAGGGAAAATTAAATTAGAAGCCCTTCTTGGTGCCAATTTCAACAAAACTGGTAAGCCATTTAAATACATTTTGAAATGTTTGGCTTTTTGATAATAAAAGTAATAATAAAAATTCTCTTACCTTCCTTGTTTATATGATCGCTTTTCATAGAGTTAAATTGATTGGGTTCACTTACAATGTTTCCATTTAATCGAGCACTCAAAATGTTTCCATTTAACCGTTTGACCACAAAAATGAAAAATTTAGTTCATTCTCCTCAAACTTATCTTGACATAGTTGAGTTCTTTAACATTTTGCAGCATATAATATGAAATTAATAGATTTGTTGCTTAATAATCTTCCACTTTCAGAGAAAAATAACTCAAATTAGAGTATCATCAATTGATGTTTAACTTATTTTCCTGTCCACATTACAGTGCTAAATATGAGGAGATTATTTTAAATCCAAATAATTTGGAATACACAAGGCATGTTTTCATATGTTTTAGAAGTATTTGGTTAATTGTAACTTGAATAAATTAGTTAATGAAATTTACTTCCTTTTTTATGTCTGTGAATAGTGGCTTTCAGGTGACTACTTTGTTCCATATGGTGGAATTATGAATTTAGATATAACTGTCTATCAATATTTTGGCCAGGAATGTCATTTTCAAGGAAGATATGAATACTCTTCAACTAACATGCTAGCTCTCCTTTCTTATATAGGAAGGGAAACTTTGTCTATCAATATTTCAGCCAGGAATGTCATTTTTAGGGGAGATATGAATACTCTTCAACTAACGTGCTAGTTGTCCTTGCTTTTATAGGAAGGGGAACTTTGTGTAACTGTTCTCTTTCTCTCTTGGATGTGACAATCTTGATGTACATATATTATATGCATTTAAATTTTAAAATAAAGAGTATTTGGAAAATTACAACACTTTCCACTGGCATATAAAAAAATAGTGTTTCACATGTTTCTTCTTTGTAAGTATTAACATCAAGTAATACTTGCTTGGTACAATCAATTATCTTAATTTAGACTAAATGGTTTCTGGCACAGCAACTATATCATAAAAGGCTAAGTTCTTGAATCCTTTTCTTTTATCATTGATGTTAAAATTTCAGGTTAGAACTTTATGTGCTTCATCTGCCTCTAAAACCTTTATAAACCTCTTTTGACACAAAATAATGTCATGATGATATATGCTGGTCAGAGCAAGTTTTCTGTATTCTTTGAAGAGTAGCCAGAACCCTCATTGAATGCTATGAAATCTAGTTTATTTCCCTAATGAACATTTTATAGAATATAAAGATTCTAATGAGATTGTCAAAGTTAGTCTTTGATGGCACAAGCAAGATGAGTAAAATTAGTGCAACAACAAGCACTGCCATACAAGTTGGATGAATGTCAACAAAAGACATGGTTGTAGAAGCCAAATGATTTTTTCTCTTCTCTACTTTGTCTATCATATATTGTGGCTTGCCACAAAATGTGGGGTAAAGATCATAAAATTTAAAAAAGACACTAAAAGTTTAACTATCTCATTCAACTTAATTCAAGATCCATATTGGTGTTTCTGCTAAGGACTTCATTTCTAACATTAGGCCAGGCCTTTTTATATTTGTAATGTCCATGTAACCAAAATGGACACTACTATTGCATAAATAATGATGATAACAAATATGAACAAAAATAAACTTTGTAGGTAAAAGAACCAAGTTGGAATACACATGAATTTCTTAAAAGATAAAGGGAAACATGTTTAATATGGTACTCAAATGAGTAACAATAGTACATTTATTGTTACAAGACAGCGAGAAGACACATATTTATACGGAAGAAATATTAAAGCCCTAATTTGTGGCCTCTCGAGAAAACATTTAAAATGGAAAAGATTCAAGTTGAAAACTCTGAGTGACTACATGTTCATGATTCCCTTGGTGATTTTATGTCCTTTTCCCAATACATTATACACTCACCTTAATGATTCCCTTAATGATTTTTTGAGTTTCTAGCCGGTTAAATATTGGCTATTGATTACATAATATGAAAATATTTTAAAATTTGACTACTCGAAGTGAGGTTGATTTTATTCCTATGTTTAGTTTTACTTTGCTACGATCATACAGTTTTTGGTTTAATTTTACTTTGCTAGGATCATACAGTTTTTTTCCATCTAATTATGAGACATTTTCCAAATTTACAATAGAATATCATTCCAAAAACAAAATGTTCATATAACATTGAAATTTTTGATGTTCGTTGTGGACTGGAAAGGGGGAGACGTACCGTAACGAATATATCCTTAAGAAGCAAGCAAATCGGCGGTAAACCATCAGGAATGGACAGAAAACTTATTCTCCATCGTTGCTGCTCCAAATCGAGATCACCTTTGGAAACGGGGGATTTAGTTTCGTTTGAGGTTTCTACCATGCGTTTATGCATCCACTTAGTATTGACCAAAGTGACAAACACTCCGCCAATAGCCAACAGCTGCGCAAAATCATCATAGCGTTGACATGACCCTATGCAGGAAAGGGCACAATCACTGCATGTGGATCATGTTTCCCATTTTGATTCATCAGATTCATATCAATATTGCCGAACTTCATTTATTTCTCTTCCCTTAATCCAGCACCACAGATCTTGCTTTGGATTTGAGCTGCGAATTATGTACCAACCACAACTGAGTTTACAATTATATAGATTACGCTCACTTCTTACTGTCCTCAATTAATCCTTAAAGCCGAAAAACTACATTAATCAATTGAAAAGAAAGCTTCTACTACGTTCATATCCGGCTCATGTTTTGTCGATAGCATGTATAAGAAACTGTTCTTATCCAAGCAATACACATACCTGAGAAAATAGTCAAGTTGGCGAAGGAGTCTTGAGGAGAACATGAGGGCCGAAGAGATGACAACCTGCTGCCTGGTGCAGTAGTCACAGGGCGGTCGCAATAAGGTGGTTTTCTTGGGATGTAAGTATGCTTGAGTGTGCTTGTGTGGTTAAGTGAGAACGTTTCTCTTCTTGTTAGCCTATTAGTGTGTCTGATCATTATTGTTAATGGCACGGAAGGGAACATAATATTAAATACAGGCTGGGCCTGTAGTCGCTATGTAAGGATAAATAATTATGGTGGTCAATCATGAGATATGGAAATGTTTGGTTATAAGCTGGTTTTACGTATTAGAATGGGTGGTTGATGAACTGAATGGCTTCATCTGTCGATGGCGTTTTCATTGCCCTGAGATTATATCCTTGGGAGTCATTGCTCTCATCATTCTGCATGCAATATATACATCGCATAAGAGGCATATGTTGAAGGCGACCAATGCAAAATAGAGGGAATAGACTTCCCCCTCACGAGCTTCCTAAGGCTGCGGAGACTCTTATTTCGTCGTATCAATCAAAATGGTCCATTAGCTGGCACAAATGGCTGGATTCTTTCATCATTTCTTGGCCATGTAAATATTTTGAGTTTCAGTTTTGCTTTCGGTGGTGGCATTGTGATAGATGTTGTTGTTGCTGCCATGTATGAATGGCTGGTCTGATCACTCTTCTCTGGTTTTTCCGGTGTATTTGGCTTTCTACCACCTTAATTCCGGCAACATGGGCTCTTCTGCGGTGACTGGGAATGTTTCAAATCTTTCCGGTATGGATGATCATATCTGCTCCCTTGGTATTTGATTTGATTTAGATGTACATCTGCCGAAGTAAAATTACTCTATCTATTGGGATGTGTGGATTAGGAATATTTTATTAATACGACGGTGCTAATTGTACTCCTCCCAATGTATCATTGAGCGCGGTATTTTTCCATCCAGGGTGTTGTCCTGGATTGGGTAGGTGGAATCTCCTTATGGAACTAATTACGCCGAAGGTGTTCCTATTATGAGCTTTGCTGGGATGAAGAGTGCTCCCAGCCAATCTCTGTGCTCCACCTATCACCCTTCCACCCTCTCAAATTTCGACACTTGGCGGTTGCTCCACCCTCCTGCTATCATCTGTCAAGTCCTTCGCCTCCGTCTCCGTGCGACTTCGCCTCGATCTCGCGTCAGGTCCTTCCATGAATTTGATTATGGAATATAGTGGCTTACGGAGATTTCCATGGGCAAACCGGGTAGATAGGGTTGCCGCACCTCAACCTGCTCCAGGCTCAAGCGATGTGGATTCGATTCGTTCGGTAGGAGACTAACTCGACATTTCTGGGTCAGTATTTCCTTCATGTTTTATAAGTTTGGGCTTCGTTTTGCTTCCATGCTCTCTGTGCATTTAGAGTTGGTTCGGTGAACTCGAGATTGTTGGGTGACGGGGGTAATTTCGGGGAAGAAAACACTGCGCTTTTTCCTTTCCAAATCCAAGTTTTCCCGCTCTTCCTGTGGAGCAGCGCCCCTTTGCTCTCGCTGGTTCTATTTTTTGCCCTGGGCATCATCTTGTTTGCTGGCTGTATGTATCTTTGGCCTTTCCTAAATACCAGAAGTGTGCTTACTAGGAAGGTTGCATTTTCGTCTTTGTGTTGTTGGGTTGTGTTATGGGTAAAAGGGACTTTAGAACTAGGCCATAGCTTCATTTTTCACCTTGCCTTTTAACAGCCTAGCTTCCATTGATTCTGTGCACCCTCTATCATTGTGAGCTATACCTCGGCCCAAGTTTGTGGGGTGGTTTTTCCTTCCATCTCTGTTGTCGGTGTTGCTCCTTGGTTCCTTCTCTATTTTGGGGACCTTGCATCGACTCCTGGCAATACTCAGCGGGTTCAGTCTACAATAGGAGGAACACTGACAAAGGGGCAAAGGCACACCCTTAACCCCCAAACCTCCCCCAAATCGTAAGACTCCTTGCAGCCAAACCAGAGTCCAATTGACGCTATCAAGGCTGCCTTAAACTTCCAACCTCAGTTCTCTGAGGACACTAAGAGGAAGGTCAAGGACATGGGAAAGAAAACATAGTTGGAAAGACAACAACTCCCTAAGGAGCAACTGGAAGCAGAATTCAAAAGTAGGGTTCATGACCATGGTTATTCTTGAATCAGTACACCTAAATTCTTAAGCTTCTGGAATTGTACTGGTTCAAAAAGGTGTTTATTGCACTAGTTATTAACTAGAAGGGAAGCCAATAGAATGCCATTTGAGACAAGCTACATGTCACAGCTCAGAAAGTTGACATTCCTTATCAGGAAATCTTTCCCATTGAAATTTGAGTTGACACTTTTGCGAACTTTTCTGATTCTCCCCTGGTCCAGAACATCTTTCCCAAGCATATGGAGATTTCCCTCCAATATTATCCTCATGTTGGAGCCAATGGAGCAGAATTACAGAGGAGGATGATGCTAAAGCAGGAGGATCGTCCTTTAGTTTAATCTCTCATGTTTATTTTCGTCTTTATAGTCAGAGAGGGAGCATCAACTACCCTCTCCATCACTGTTGTTATGCTTGATTTTTCAAATTGAAATTTGTGTGACATTCTGGTGAGCTTTCTTGATTCTCTACCATGGAGAACATCCTTCCCCAGCACAAGGAGATTCTCCCTCCAATATTATCCTAGTAGAGGAGCCAATGGGGAAGAACTGCAAAGGAGGATGCTAAAGCAGGAGGATGGACCTTTGAAATTTGAGTTGATATTCTTGTGAACTTTCCTGACTCTACCATGGAGAACATCCTTTCATCCTTTCCAAGCATATGGAGATTCTCCCTCCAATCTTATCCTAGTAGAGGAACCAATGTAGCAGAATCGGTTTAATTTGTAATGTTTATCCTGGTCTCTACAGAGAGAAGGAGCATCAGCTACCCTTTTCATCATTGTTGTTATGCTGTTTTTTTGGGGTCATTAGTAGAAGAGAGCCCTTTATTTCAGTTCGTAGTTAGATTGAAAAACATTACTATTATAATGATATATGATGAAAACAATGATATGTTGTCACATCTGTGGCCTTGGTTTCCCAAGTAAAAGGCCACACAAGGTGCTGTCTGTACTCATTTTCTTAATTCATAATAATACCAATGCCAAAATCAATTAAGTTTTAAAACCTAATGATTTTACGGTGATCCACAAACACAAACAGAGTCTCAATCTATAAAAAATAAAAGGAAAGGAAAAATCTTGTTTTCTGAACATAATTCATTCTGAATCACATCCACTAAACAAATTTTGTTCCCCATGGCATCCCATGTTGGCACATGCACATAAAATATTGAGAATATGTACTACATAAAGGATATAATCGAATTCTCTATAAGCCAATGTTCGTGATTGTCTCAATACATCCCACTTTTGAAAATTTAGGCAGAATACATTTCTTCCTTAACTATCAAACAGAACAATACCTACAACCATCATGCTATTTTAAACAAATGAAAGAAAATTACATCCAGAAAGCAAAATCTTAATTGGAAAGAGATTGCTCGTAAACTGTTTTCCCAACCAAATAGTTTGGAGATTTAGCGCGTCCAAAATTCATTTTCCATAATCTCATACAAAGGAGAGTTCCATTTAGGAAACTAATTTTGTTTGTATTCCTTCCATTCTTTCCACCAATCCCTGAAGTTGCTTCCTTCCAAGAAGACATCTGCAAAAATGTTACCATCATTGATCATTTTTGTCACATAATCTTCATACATTTCAAGACTTTCTGGCTTTGGGTGTTGTGCTTGCTTGAGATTTTCCAAGTCTTTCATAACCTCTTCTAGATGTGCCCAAAAGCATGAGTTCTGAGTGAGCGATGCAAGTTTTGTGCAAGCTTTCTGACCTCATGAACTGCGTGTTTTTTCTTTCTCTTCCATCCATGTCTGAAGAACTTTATGGCGAGTGGCTCTTCCATTTGAAAGATAATTTCCTTTACCTTTATACATGCAGTAATAATATGCAATATCCAGAGGTTCCACAACTCTCCTATAGGTAGTGCCCACATTTATCCACTTATTTTGGGTTTGGAAATCAGTTGGCAACTCATTTCTCTTCCACATTGAAATAAGCTCATCCCAAAACTCGGCTAACTTAGCCCTACAGAAATTAGCATCGATATCCTTCTTATCCTGCTTCTTGAAGGAATCATAATATGTGACGCAATTTTCCTTCTCACAACGCTCTTTATACCACTCAAGCTCTGCCATGATACATTGTTTCTCGCTTAATTCAACTACTAGCTTAGCAACGTTTGTGCTATGCTTGTGTTCCATATTTCCTGCTCTTTGTAGGGCAAGTTGTGCGTTATCATTCTGCATGACAATTCAAGAACGCATTTCAAGCATCAAATTAAAATAAGAAAATGAAATTCCGTAATGAAGATAAAAGTCCGTGCTACATCAGAGCCTAATTTCAAATCTTACACACTAGGAAACTGGCAGAACTTATCGAAAAGTAGAGAGGATAGCCTCTTTTGGTTATCAAAGGCCAAAGGAAATAAAAAATAAGCTCTTGTCCTTTTTTGTGTGTACAATTTTCATTGTAGAGAGATCCAAAGGTAAGCAGAGAGGATAGCCCCTTTTTGTTATCAAAGATCAAAGGAAATAAAAATAATCTCTTGTTTTTCTTGTGTGTACAATGTTCATTGTAGAGAGATCCAAAGGTTTAACTAGAGGAAGGTAACAATCCACTAAACATTGGCAGTTCATCAGATTGCGACATTGTTGCTGTCATAGAACGGAGGTGCTTTACGTTCCAGGTGGGGAAGATGCTTCTGTGTCTATAGATGTAATATTCTTATCAAATGTAAAAAAGTGTACATGTATATATATGTGTTTATGTTAA
This sequence comes from Pinus albicaulis, assembly GCA_034641835.2. Lineage (NCBI taxonomy): Eukaryota > Viridiplantae > Streptophyta > Pinopsida > Pinales > Pinaceae > Pinus > Pinus albicaulis. Next base: position 488,041,291 of record CM076569.1, read on the forward strand.
TTTAGGATTCATTACAGGTGGAGAGTTTTTTTCCTGAGTTACCTAGAAATGGATACAAATCTGGATTTGGATACAGATCTACCAGATTTTTGAAAAGCCAGGATCCGGAAATGGGGAAAGTATACAAAATACAGTAATATATATTTTTAAAATTTAAAAAAACATATTCAAAGTTAAAAAATAACCTTTCATGAATGACAACATTAGAACTGAAATCATTAGTTAATTCATAAATCCGAAGATTGAAATCATGATGCTTCATGCTTCGTACAAAAAGAATAATTGTTAATGCAATTTTGAATGTCTCAGTGATCACATCACTCTATTGATATGATGATGTACAATACGTCTAACTACACGTCAAAAATGGCTCTATATGCTTGTCAATTGAATATTTGAACTCTATATCTTAATTAACCTGTTATCTTCCTTGACATTTGGGTTAAAATCTAAAAATTCCCATCTACTTACAATGGTAATCAGATATTGTACATTGTTTCAAAATATGCTATAGTTTATATATCATATTCTTTTAAGAGGACTCTCACCTAGAAGACTCTTTACCTAGAGTTGGATGGGATTAATCTAATTAAATTATTGATGACAACCATTCTTTGTACACTATATATTATTATTTATGTATTGCCTTAAAGCTTTCTTAGGATTATAAAGTCATTGTTTGTACACTATATATTATTATCTATATATTTCTTTAAAGCTTTTTTAGGATTATCAAAAATTGAAAATTAACATTTTGATGTGTCAAACCCTTCCTCGTAGCTTTATTATGTACTAGACAACCTATAGGTATTTATTAACTTATACAACTATACAACCTACATATTACTAATAAGTGATCTAACTGAAAATCTATATAGAATAATAAAAAAAAAAAACCAAAATCTCTACTCTAATGTATTCGCTGGGGATTTGGCTTGTGAGTACTAGTTGACACAGCGTCTGTTTCAACAGCATAGAATTGGTTTCCCTATTTGAGGGATCAATTTACGTGGTGGATCCTACGTGGATCTGGGTGGATCCGTATCCATATCTGAAACAAGGATCCAGGAATCCAGCATCAAGACATGTGTATATGGTAACATAGGTTTTTTTGCTTAAAGGTTTTATTTTTCTAAGTATTTAATACAACCAGAATTAACATGGATTTATACTAATTATATTATTTTAAATTAATTTAGTTATAAAAAATCAGCTGAAAACAATATATATATATATATATATATATATATATATATATATATATATATATATATATATATATATATATATATATATGAATGAGGGAAATGAGGTATAACCTGAGCCTCGACACCAATCGCTTCCAGCTGCAATGACAATCCCATCTTGTATGAGGATTCCGAACTAGGTTTTGCAATTCTTCTGTTGCTTATAGATTTTTGTATGACACGTTTCGGAACAAAACCATACCCTACATGCTCTAACAAACAGTGTTTTACTATATTATCAGAAGGTTTTTCATTGCTTGGCATTGTCAAATGAAGCATCTTGAGAACAGTCTCTGAATTGCTAATACATGCTGCGCCCTCGCCTTCACCTGAACAAAACATATAAGTGCCAAAAGGTCTGTATGGGCTTCTCTTGATAACACCTTCCAACTCCCTTATAGAGTCAAGCCATAGTTTTCTATTGTGTTAGTATGTTGCCAGACATTATTAAGAAGAGCCCTATAGGCATCCTGAATAAAAGAATCAGGTGCATTTTTACTGTCATTAGCCATTATGCTATGCCAATAGGGAAAAATAGCAACCAAGGGCTCAGCAATTGACTCAAATGGTGCAAGGAGCATCCTAGGAACAACATCATGCTTGGAAACTACATGACAAAAGTTGCCTGCCCAATTTTCACGGTCAACTGCTTCATGAAGTCGTCCATCCCCCACTAAAGGACATCCAAATGTTATACAAAAAGGAGAGCTTTGCCTCAGCTTCTTTTCCAGTACCCACAGTGTGGCCAAAATTGCAACTTCCCCTCCTAAAGAATGACCCACAAATATAATGGGTTTGAGTTTCCTTTGTTTTGAGTCTATATAAATCTGCATCTATTTGATCATGGAATACATCAACACAATGATTATGTTACTTTTCTTTTTTCGCAAAATTTAATATTTAATAAGTGATGAAGCATTCCGGGTAAAAACATTCAGCCCTGAAAGATAAATTAGTTTACCTTTTTTTGGAAATCTGTATTCTTCATAATATGCAGGAACAACTGAAGAGCTCCCTGATGGACGAGAGGTGGTTGATCATCATTACCCTTGACACAACCAGAGAAGAACTTGTCGTGAGTTTGTATGTTGCCCTCTCCATATTTTGCCTCTTTGACAATGAAACCTTCTATTTTATGAAAAGAAGGAAAGGCAACATATGCAACGCCTTCATATTCATTCAGAGTATAAGTCTCTAAGTTCTTTTCCAGACGTGACTCTTCCCAAGCCTTGGGCAGTATTCCACATGAAACAAGGGAAGTTGCAATGTCCTGACCGGCAGTGAACCTGCAAAATCTCTGTACATTAGCACTATTCTGAAGAAGCATGTCCAAGACCAGATTATTGGATATACTATTTGTGTGTTGAATAAAATTTCCAATTTCCATAACCAATTACAGATCATACCATTATTTACCATAATGCCATTCAAAATGAGAAGGTAAATGACATCATTTTATCACTTCAGGAATAAACATCGATATAAAGAGTTTCTGCATTGAAATCCAATTTTTAATCATTGATATCCTCCAACTCATAGATGTTTAGATCAATGTTGCATGAAGCAGGGAAGGACATATTTTTTTGGAAGTGAAGTGTGAGAAATATTATTTCCAAAAATTGTCAGATGCGAAGCGTCGTTTATATATATATATATATATATATATATTGAAAAAACATTCAAAATACTAAATTAGTTATAGAAGATATGAAAACATCTATGTTGTACTGGCTGTGGGGACAAGGGGATGAGTTTCCGGGATGGCTAGAGCGCACCCTTGAATTTTCAGGGGATGGCGGGTTGGGGATGGCAAGTGCGGCAACTATTTATTATATTTATTATTTATTAAAAAATTAAAATTAAAATAAATTAAACATGAATCAAAATAAATAAAATACTAAAATGATAAATCTAAAGACTAATACTAATAGTCTAATAGTATCTAATTGTCATTGAGAATTGTGCATCACAAACAAATTTCGTCATCATTACATAACTTAAGAAGTACTATTAGTTTCATACAACTTACAACCTGCAATACTACTTTCTAATATCTACATAATCATTTTATGATCATTAATGCATGATGAATCATTTCAAAATTTAAATAGAAGCTAAAAGTAAATAGCACTAAAATTTAATTAAGATGTAAACATGAAAAATTCCTTAAAATTTAAATATAAGTCTCAAATTAAGATTTTAGGAGTAGAAAACCATAGATTATAAATTTATAAATTATAGTCATTGACTATAGTCCAAGGACCAAAATGACAAAAGTTAAAATTTAAAAATAATATAGTAGCTGCCAAATGGTAAAATGGTAAATTGTAAATGTTTTAAGTTTGATAGGTATATGCATTAGCCTTTAGATTAGGGTAAATGTAATTTAGGAATTTACATTTTTTAATTTAAAATTTTGAATTTTATTAGAAAGTTGTTTTAATTTTTTTTACAAAAATGAAATATTTTAATATTTTTTTTCAACTTATGATTTGAATTTTTATTGGCGACGTCAAGAAGTCCCCAAAAAGTCCCCAAATTTTCAAAGAACGGCTAGGGGACGGCCTTGAGGTCCCCAAGTCCTTGATGGAGTACCCGACAAATTTGGAACGTTTCCGATGAGTTCTAAAGTCCTCGGAACACTGAAATGGAGGGAACGACATGAAATTATGGTGGGAATGGGTCCCTCTACTTTGATTTTCTATTGATATTAGTCAACATTACCCAATTTTGATCAAATGGCCCCTAATCTAAGCCTTAAAATATAGTAGAGAAAGCTTAACATGCCTAATCAATGATTTTCAATTGGGTGAAAGGTATATTTTTGCTAAGGCCATGACAAAAGAGTTCAACAATCAACACCACCAACACTGAGTACATATAGGTTTTGGTGCTTTTGATTAAATGCCAATCACATACCCTCATCCTTAATATAATCTAATGAAATCTAAGTTACCAGGATTCGGATTCGGTAGTGTTTTGAAAATCTAGAATCCGGTGTTTTGAAAATCTAAAATCCGGATACGGCATGCAAGTTTACATCAAGTATAAAAAAATAAAAATATAATAATATTTTTAAAATTTTAAAATACACTTTAAAATTCAAAAATCAAATACTCTCTGGAACCATCAAACACTTTTAGCACTGAAACCATTAGATGTAGTTTTTATAACACATAGAAATGAGTTGCCAGATTATATTATAAGTTATAACACACAAATATATATATATATATATATATATATATATACATATTATTTTTATTATTATTATATGGAGAGGAGCGGTTGATATTATTTTTATTATCATCATATGGAGAGGATTGGTTGGTGAACCCTTTATATTGATAGATAGGAAGTCGGCTAGCCAACGAAGCACGCCCAAACATATATGCTCCCTCCCAGTGCCCTTCGACACTGGAATAGATCGAAGCCGAGGTAGGAATGAATAACACACTTACCACTCTCGACCAGTTAGAGAGCTTGGTTTCTTTAATACATTCAAGATGTTCACAGGGTCTTAGGGGAGAGGGCAGAGGAGCAACAAGAACAACCCCGGTCCACCAAATGGTCTTGGCTTAGGCTTTCTTACTTTCACGGCTTTCTTTCATGCTTTCACGGGCACACACACATATTTACACCGAAGGTGTTCCTATTATGAGCTTTGCTGGGATGAACACTACTCCCAACCAATCTCTGTGCTCCACCTATCTCTCTTCCACCCTCTCAAATTTCGACACTTGGCGGTTGCTCCACCCTCCTGCTGTCATCTCCGTCTGGCGCACGTCAGGTCCTTTGCTTCCGTCTCCGTGCGACTTCGCCTCTGTCTCACAACAAGTCCTTCGGCGTTCTGACGGATCATTTAATAAAATGATCAAGTGCTAGTTCTAATATGACACAATCTCTGCAATAACCATATTTGGTACTATTTGTACTTCTCCCAAGGCACTTTTGTGCACGATATCTTGGTACCCTGGGTGTCATCATGATTGGGTAGGTGATTCCTCTTTACGAAACTATCTCCGTCCTAAAATAATCTCTGCTTTCACCATATTTGACTATTTATTTGTGCTAAAAGTTCTTAAATAGGTTTGATGGGAAGTGTATTTTATGTTAGTATCTGGCAATGGTGGGGAATAATTAGGTGGGTTTATGACATATTTCTTCATTACTCGACTTTTCTCATGTGGGTGATGGCTATCCTTTATAGTCTTGCACTTATCTCTAACTCATTCGCTGAGCTGGACCAGTGACTTGGATTGGTTTTATCCAATAAAATTGTGGGGTTTGTGTATGTTACCTCTCCATAATTTGTAATATTGGTAAGAACAAATGAAAAAGGACAACATTAAACCATTTTGGAGTCTTGGACTTAGCCTTCCTAGACTCAGAGAGGGCTCTCTCTTTGTTATTTATGATTTATTATTTAGGTTTATGATTATAATTGTTGATATTAGGCTAGTTATAGAGATTATGAGAATTGTTGGTTTTTATTGTTGGGTGGTTGGATAGACAGAGCTGTGAAACATAATCCATTGGGCTATGGAGTCATAAGAGGTTGAATTGTGCATCAAATTTTTCAAGGGACTTTCACAGGGCAAGCTAACTATGCAGATTGGATCTTACTAGCAGTGTGAATATGCGATGAAAGAAAGAAGTGAGTTCAGTAATAGCTAAAGAGCAGTTAAGACTTCTTTAACAATACTTCAGAGGAAAACATTAAGATAACAAAAACAAACAAAATTAAAGTGCTCTCTCAGCAAATATTAATCTAAAACTTTTGTTTTGTAATCAGATAAACTAATGCACAACATGAAAAGACAGAGGAAAACATTAACACAGATGAAAGAGCATCACCATTAACATAGCTCATGAATTTTTTGAATGGTCTATTTATTATTGATGCACAACTCAAAACAGTTACAGTGCTCCAATACAATGATCTTTTACAACACATAGCCTAATAACGTTCCAACCTTTGATAATGAAAATTCGAGTAGTATTTAACTAAAACTTGAGTCAGTTTCCCTAACCTACTTGGGCCAAACTTCATTTATTACAAAAAAAATGAAATTAAATAGGCATGGCCACAGAAGGCTTTGAGAAAAATTTCTTTGACAACATATCCCTTGTAAAATTAATTTTGAGTAGCTCTTGATGGATCTAAATGCTTTGATGGCTCTGATATATGGTACTACTTTTAAAAAAAATCAACATTGGGTAATTAAGTCTGGTGCAACACTTACTAATTTCATTTATTGATGTTGGTGCTGATGTGCCTTACTGCCCCATCAGTCTCTGTTGTTATATCTCTGCATAAATGCATGACTCAACCTTTTATGTCTTTTTCCTTGTGACGTTCAGCCTCACCCTGCCTTTTGCTCCTGGTCGAGTCCAACCCAAGTCTTTATGCCGCGTGTAGCATATTTTCTCATAAATTGTGCACAAACCTTATATGCCTAGTCATGGAGGGATGGCGGTTGGTGGACGTTGATGGAATGGAGGACGATGGAAACAAATTTTCTGAGGGGGCCTTAAGTGGTAAGCGGTAATATAGAAGGGGGGTGCAAAATGAAACAAGGACCGTCAGATGAGGGCGTGAATGGAGATGGAGGAAAGGTGGAGGGCGATGAAGAGAAGGAAATAATGTGGCAGGTAAGGTGGGACCAGACTCAACCCTTTCTACATGAAACATCATAAAAAACTCATTTAAACCCAAACCTAAAAATGTTTAGATTTCATTGATGAAGTCGTATCACATCCGCATCAGTATCACACTTCGTATCCCAATGTCTTTAGCTTTTTCCTTAGCACTTATCCTTTATCCTTTTCGATTTTTTATTGCGATCGGGTCCCACCTTGTATTGCACATTGCACTTCGTTGTGTTTAACATTTTCCATTCACACTTATACTTTAAGTTTTTCAATTTGCAATTGCGATCAGGTCCCAGTAGGCATCACACATAGCACTTTTTGGACTTTACTGTTCACCTCCGTGCCTATATTTTATCTTTTGCGATATGCGATTTTAATCTTCGTCGTTGACCAAAGCTCAGATCAACGGTCCTCACTGCTCCCTTGTGGTGGTTTGCCGACTTTATTTCTTTGGTCATGCCTTGTTCATTTCTTTCTATTTGTTCATAGAATACACATTCAATACTTGCCCGCATTCATGACTTGACCTTCTTTAGCGTGCATGACTTGACCCAATCTCATTCAAGACTCTGCTCTTGCTATTTTTATGCCTTAACTGCTTTCTCTGCTGCCTTTGTCTTAGCTAATGATCTAATGCTGCTCCTTTCCTTTCTGCTGCTTTCTTTGATTCTTACTTTGGAAAGGATTTTGAATATTGACATCCATGTAAAGTATGAAAAAATTGCAAAGAGAAAATAACCAGTCACCCTGTGATACTGTAAATTACAGGACTCTAATAATGGCTCCTGGTGGGGATGGTAGCTCCCTCAGGAGGTGTCAAGAATGCCGTAGTAGCCTGATCTATTGGCTTGATCCCACAACTTGTATCTTGATCTGTTAGGCACTTTGTGACTGGGAACTAACTGATTGTTTCTCTTGACTTTGACTGATAAAAATAGACCACATGCTAGGCCAACCAACTTATTAGTATACCGAAATGTGAACTGAAACTATAATTTCCATTATTGACTGCAATCCATCAAGCTGAATATATTGTTAAACCTTTAAAAGTTGAATGGTGAAGTTAGAAGTGAGCTGAAACTAAAGTCTCAAACATATTGATATGAAAATGAAAAGAAATCTAAGCTAAGGTTTGAAATATGCTCAGAGTGCTGAGCTTATTTACACCCCTAACTACCCTAATCTACTAAAATGGCTGCCCTTCTAAACAATACAATAATGCCAATGCAGCCAGTCCAGGAATTGTTCTAATATCTTTTCTCTTTCATTACTCTTCACCATGTTTAGAGAGAAGCCCAACAATGGTGTTTGATAGAGATTTCTGGCCTGACCTTGTTTACATGGATCTTGGTACCCCTAAAAAACAACTGACATGCCAGAAATATGTGATGGCTTTGGAAAGAACAATTCCTCCATATAGACAGTCACAAGATCAAGGTATTCATTTCTATGTATTCTGACTCAGCCAACTCAACGTCATATCCTGGTACTGCAGATATGCTCTCCTGGTCTTCAATCAACTCAGAACATGTTTGCATGCTGCCTGATGAGTGTTGTGCCATTACTTATGCTAAAAAAGACAATGGGGAGACTGCCTAACCATATCCATATCATAGCAGCTTTTGAGAGCATTAAGAACGTATGAAGATTGAATTTGAAAGCAGAAACCATCCAATGCATCTGCTATTGGATCATGTGGTGTTTTAGTTGGTTGTATTGGTTCATCTGAGACTTCATGTTTTCTCTTATAATTATCAACCAGAATGTGATCCCAACTCCCCTTTATAATCTAAAATTCATTAAAGCACAAAGGTAGAGAGTCAACCTTGATCAATTCATTATCTACTTTAGACTCTGTGACTTCATCGAGTACTTGATATTCAAAAGGATTCAAGGGCTGAACCCCTGGATCTAAACTAGATTTTTTATCATCGCTGATTTCCTCATCTAATTGGTGAGAGAGTTCTCTTCTCTTGTGATTATAAACTAGGATGTGATCCAGATTCCCTTTCGCAATCTAAAATTAATTGAAACATAAGGGTAAAGAGTCAAGATGTATTGGTTCTTCCTCTCGATAATCATATTCGAGATGGCTACCTCTATATGCAAGGTCATCTATCATGTACATTATTGTTGGGGGTTTCGCTGCCTCCTTCTGATTTTGGACTTCATCTTTGGTTGTGTTGTGGATAAAGTACATGAAACAATCATTGTCTATTTTAGGGTGTCTAGGATGGGTTGCAAGCTTCTTGGGTACATTGATGTTTTTCTTTTCCAGAACTAATGGAACGTGAGGTATCTGAACAAAAACTTCCTCTTTCCTGCTAGTCATATGCATCATTTCGTTGACTATGTTTGCCAACATATATAATTTTATCCCTGAAGATATCAATTCCTCTTTCTCTATTTTGTCCTTCTTCATTGCTTTTAAATTTGCTTTCTTATTCAGCAGGTTGGCTTCCACATCAACTGCCACATTTTTCATTTATTTCAGGGTCTCAGGGTCCCTTTCTCTTAACTAGAATGCCATCTCTGGATCAAAGGCATTTGGGTAGTGCAAGGAGCCCATCTCGGGGGTGGCTTTATCTTAGCAGGTATTGAATAGTATACCTTATTGAACCTGGATGAAAAATGTTGTACTGTCTCCCCAGGTTGTCTTTTTAAATGGTTGTACCCTTCTATGATGAGAAAAAAATTTCCCACGACCATTATCTATCTAGGAAAACTTGATTGAATTGATGAAAATTGCTAATGCTTGCAGCTGGAAGATATTTAAACAAACTTTTAACTTTTCCTTGCAATGATAGGAAAACATGCTGATATGCACATAATCTTCTCCCACCTCAAACAGATCAAGGAAATACTCAAGATTTTGAATGTGCTTTTCAGCAGTGATATTTGTGTTTTCTCCATCAAATCTGGGTAGATTATTGAAAAAATTTGCAGGGAGGTCATGTAGGATAGGGGGAAAAACTAGAGGCTTGTATTTGTCTGAGACTTTTACATGTATAGGAAGTAAAGCAGGAGGCTTATAACCATTTGGAGCTTTTTCAAGTGTAGGAGATGAAGTACAAGGCTCATGTTCCACTGGGTTTTCTACAAGTGCATCAAGGATATGCACAGGTGTACAAGTATGTACATCGTCTACAATTTGGGGCTTAGATTTTTTAGGCTCATAAATTTTCCAATGATCAATGTAAACCTTAGCAGTTTACTCTTGATCAGGCTTAAAGTAGGATAGAATATAGTTACAGATAAAAACAACAATTTCCTGAATCCAATTTGGGCTTAAATGCTTTCTCTTTGCAGGATGATTGGTCATGTTTCAGGTCCTTACTCCAGTGGAGTCTTTGAATGGAACTGATATGAATTGGAGTTTCCAGGTGGAAGATTTCAACATTATTGTGTCTGGCTTGTTGTCCACCATCAACAACTAGATACCAATCTTGGAAAATACTCAAATCATATAATATTTTGACTGGGGTTTCTGAGTTCTGATGAAATATTAAGCTTTTCCAATAACTCAGTCTCCAGTGTGGTCGCCATTATGTTGGCTCTCCATAGTTTGTAAGATTGGAAAGATTAAACGATAGAGGATGGCATCAAACCACTTTGGAGTCGAGGACCTAGCCTTCCTAGACTCAGAGAGGGCTCTCTTTGTTCTTTATGATTTATAATTTAGATTGATGATTATAATTGCTGATATTAAGCTAGTTATAGATATTATGAGAACTTTTGGTTTTGATTGGTTGGGTGATTGGACAGACAAAGCTATGAAACATAATCCATTGGGATATGGAGTCATAAGAGGTTGAATTGTGCATCAAATTTTTCAAAGGGCATTCACAGGGAAAGCTAACTATGAAGACTGGATCTTACTGGTAGTGTGAACATGAGATGAAAGAAAGAAGCGAGTTTAGTAATAGATAAAGATAAGTTAAGAATTATTTAAGTATAATTCAGAGGAAAAATGTTAAGATAATAAAAATAGACAGAATTAAGGTGCTCTCTCAGCAAATCTTTATCTAAAACTTCTATTTTGTAATCAGAGAAAATAATTCACAGCATGAAAAGACAGAGGAAAACACTAACATAGAGGAAAGAACATCACCATTAACATAGCTCATGAATCCTGTGAACGGTCTCTTTATTATTGATGGCGAGCTCAAAACAACTATAGTGCTCCAATACAGTGATCTTTTACAACAAAAAGTCTACAAGGTTCCAACATTTGATAATGAAAATTCGAGTACTATTTAACTAAAACTTGAGTCAGTTTCCCTAACCTACTTGGGCCAAATTTCATTTATTACAAAACAAATGAAATTAAATAGGCATGGCCACGTAAGGCATTGAGAAAAATATCTCTGACAACATATCGCATATGAAATTAATTTTGAGTAGCTCTTTATGGATCTAAATGCTTTGATGGCTCTGACATATGGTCCTGCTTTTTCAAAAGATCGACATTGGGTAATTAAGTCTAGTGTAGTGCTGGCTAATTTTATTTATTGATGGTAGTGTTGATGTGCCTTGCTACCCCATCACTCTCTCTTGTTATATCTCTGCATCAATACCCGACTCAATCTTTCCTGTCTTTTTCCTTGTGATGTTCAGCCTCGCCCTGCCTTTTGCCCCTTTTTGGGTCCAACCCGAGTCTTTATGTTGTGTGTAGACTATTTTCTCATAAATGACACACATACCTTATATGCGCGGTCATGGAGGGATGGCAGTTGGTAGACGTGGATGGAATGGAGGATGAAAAAAAAATATTTTCGGAGGGGGCCTTAAGTGGTAAGCAATAATATAGAAGGGGAGTGCAAAATGAAACAAGGACTGTCAGATGAGAGGGTGAGTGGAGATGGAGGAAAGTTGGAGGGCAGTGAGGAGAAGGAATGACGTGGTAGGTAAGGTGGGACCAGAATCGATCCTTTCTTCAGGAAACATCTTAAAAAATTCATTTACCTGGACTTGAAAATGTTTAGATTTCAGCGATGAAGCCACATCACATCTGAGTCGGTATTGCACTTCACATCCCCTTGTCTTTCCCTTTTTCCTTAGCACTTATCCTTTATCATTTGTGATTTGCGATTGCGGTCGGTTCCCACTTGGTATTGCACATCACACTTTGTTGTGTTTAACATTTTCCATTTGCACTCATCCTTTAAGTTTTGTGATTTTAAATTGCGATCAAGTCCCACCTGGCGTCGCACATAGCACTTTGCGAACTTTACTGTTCACCTTCATGCCTATCTTTTATCTTTTGCGATTTGTGATTTTAATCTCCATCATTGACCAAAGCTTGGACAACGATCCTCACTGCTCACTTGCAGTGGTTCACCGAGTTTATTTATTCGGTCATGCCTCTTTCATTTCTTTATATTTTTTCATAGAATACATATTCACGACTTGCCCGTATTCACGACTTGACCTGCTTTAGTGCGAATGACTTGCCCCGATCTCGTTCAAGACTCTGCTCTTGCTATTTTTCTGCCTGAACTTCTTTCTCTATTGCCTTTGTCTATGCTAATGGTATAATGTTGCTCCTTGCCTTTCTGCTGCTTTCTTTGATTCTTGCTTTGGAAAGGATTTTGAATAGTGACATCCATGTAAACTATGAAAAATTTGGAAAGAGAAAATAATCAGTCACCTTGTGACACTGTAAATTAGAGGGTACTATGGGTCTTCTTGTATGATGGTAGAAGCATTTGATATACTATCTTATGACGCATCTACACATGAGACGCTTATTTCTGCCACATTGGTAGCAGAGAAGGAGCACGTGGTAGTGAAGGAATGCATGCAAATGCAGGATCTGGATGATCACATAATAACATAGTCATTTGATCAGGTTCAAAATATTTTATATTAGAGGATTGAGAAACACACTTCTGGTTTTCGAGATGATGTGCACCCAAATTATTCTCGGGGTCACACTAGATGCCATGGGCATTCCAAGGAATCATGCTACAAACCGGCCATGGAGGTAAAGCAAGTAATTCTAGAATATTATGAATTATAGGGCTGAGTAGCTAGTCTTTAGAAAAGGGTTCTCATTGGGCGGTGGCTCTTCTATGATATGGGGGAATTTGATATGGTTGAATGGGTGAAGATCTTCTGGGGCCCATTACTGGGTTACATTCCAAAATTTAGTAACATGATGGGTAACTGGTTCAGTGTACACTTCATGCATGAGGATGACTGTAAAAAAATCCTTGGCCACACTTGGGTAAGAGGGTGAATTTTTATGCAGCTCTTGCTTTGGTTCCTTGGATTTAACCCGGTTATTGAGGACCCAAAGAGCAAGACGTTGTGGGTAAAATTCCCGAGTTTACCAATCGAATTCTGGACTCTCAAATCTCTAAGTGCCATTGGGAATTCTATTGGTCATACAAAGCACATTGATCCTCGAATTCTTGGTACAAATGATAAACATATTTCCTATATACTTGTGGAAGTTTCCTTTGCTAGTGGGTTGCCAGGTGACGTCAACCTAATATGGGGGCAGTGTAAACACCGGAAGAGGGTGGATTATTGGGGGGGTACCTTTTCGATGCTTAATTTTTCATCATATCGGGAACCTACATAATAGATGTCCTTTAAGGCATAAAAATATGGGGCGGCGCGGGAAAAAAATTCATGGTAGCAATAGAGGAAAAGTGTCCATTGATTCACATGGCAAAAACCTATGAGGTAAGTCAATACCTCCCTCATCTGATAGTGAAAAGTCTGATTTCTCTGATAATATTTATGACGAAAATATCTCTTCATACTATCATGATATTTCAAACAATGTTGTGGTGCCCCGTACTTATGCCAATATCACTCCTCCATTGATTAAGCCTTTATCTCCACTTCTTGATGGCTCTTTTAATGAAACTTCGATCATATGTCATGCTGATAAACAAGTTGGTCCACCTAATATACTGAGTATGAATGAACTGTTAGCAGTCTTGCCTTCAATATCACTGCTTGAATGCGCATCATCGCACTCCTCTCATGAACCTGAGCATATGGACATCCCAGAATCCCCCAAAAAAACTATTGATAGTGACATAGAGTCCTTATTAGGAAATGCGAAGCTTGATCTGGAGGCACTAATAGTATTTGATAAGGCTCCTCTGGATCCACAACCTTCTATTTCTCCCTCATCAACCTCTAACATCAGAGTTAGGAAAAATCTATGTCTGGATCTAGACATTTTAAGGGTTACCTTAAGACGAAATCTTTATTTCAAGGGGATCTGCATGATTTTCGGGATGTTCCTATTTCCTCCATTGATGATTTTTGGGCCCTTAGAGCAAGCATCCATGAATGTGTGCCCAAATGAACTCCATCATATCCCTTAACATAAGGGGGATGGGTGACCTGTCAAAGAAATTGCACCTTTGTGATTTGTTTTTAGAGATTCAACCCTGTGTGCCTTTATTTCAAGAAACTCTTTGTTCTCGTTCTCATGCCATCAGTATTTTGTTAAGCATTAGGCTGGGTTGGTATGCTGCTGGAGTGGATTCTATTAGTCTAGAGGGTGGCATGCTAGTAATATGGAATCCATTGCTGGTAAATTTCAAGGCATATAATTTTTTGGGGGGAATACTGTTATATGGTTCCCTTAAAGGGTATTCTAAACAGATTTATCTTATTAATCTTTGTGCACCATGTTATAATCGAGCTTGTTTTTGGGACCATATGAAATATTTTGGGATCTTAAATACAGGTAATCTTATTGTCATTGGTGATTTTAATTCAACTATGTCTGCTAATGAATCTTGGGGGCCGAAATTGCGTATGGACCCGCTCGGTCATAAAATTGGGCCAATATTCTATGATTTTGGCATGATGGATGTCTAGCCCTCCCTCTGGTTCTGAAGTGCAAAAATAGATGACAGGAAAATGATTTCATCAGAAAGCGATTAGATCGAGCTATGATCAAGGAGTATCTTCTACAACTCTTGGGAAATATGAGGTCTCAGGTGATTTCCTCATCATTATTGGATCATATGACTGTGGTTTTACCCTAGCACAGAGAACCAAAGAGAGTCAGGGTGCCTTTTAAGTTCAATCATGTTTGGCTGGATGATCCCCAGTTGAATAACATTGTAGCTGATTTCGTGAGAAAGGATGACTCAAATGGAGGTTTATTGGGATGGAAAAGTTTGTTGATAATCTCAGGCAATTAAATACCATTGTGAAGCAGTGGGAAAGGAAAAAAAAGAGGAATTGTGGTGGGAGAAAAATGATATTGAGGAAATATTTGAATAGATATATAATGATATGATGCTAGTCCCCCCAGATCTGAATGTATATAACATTCTTGATGGTCTAGAAAAGCGCAAATTGGATATCATGAAGATACAGGAGACGAAATAGAAGTTGAAAAGTAGAATTAAATGGTTAAAGGAGGGAGAATTAAATACCAGATTTTTTCATCAATGTTCTAATGGTGGTAAAAAAAAAATTCTATCTAGCATATTGAGACAACGAATGGATCTAAGAAGCATACAAATGAAGAAATACAACAAGAGGCTTATAAACACTTTTCAAAATTCTATGAGGCTGATAAGGAGATTGACCATTGATGCCAAACTTGGGTCCTTGACCATATGCCTCTCATGTTTGATCATGCTGCAAATGATATTTTGGAGAAAGAAGACTTATCAAAAGGAGAGGTACAAGATGTATTAAAATCCTTTTCCCATGATAAAAGCTTGGGCTTGGATGGCTGGCCAACAAAATTTTTCATTCATTTTTACGAATTCATGGGGGATGAGTTGCTTTCAGTTGTTGAACAAGTTTGAATTTTGGGTTTTCTTGCGGGGGATGAAATCCACATTCCCGACCCTTATTCCTAAATCATATGCTCCAAAAATCTTCACTAATTTTAGGCCAATTTCTTTGTGCAATATGGTATACAAGATTTCATAAAAAATTATAGAAAATAGGATCTGTGGGGTTTTGTCATCATGCATATCTAAAGAGAAAATGGGTTCCTAAAGGGAATATCAATACACGATGTTGTGGCCACTGCGCAAGAAGCGATGCACTCAATTCATGTGAACAAAAGGGATGTTCTTATAATGAAGATTGATATTCATAAGGCATATGACACTGTTGATTGGTCTTTTATTAGGCTTATTATTCTCAAGGTGGGCCTATCAATGTCTAATATTATATGGATTATGGCTTGTATATCTTCAGCAATATATGATATCTTAATCAATGGTCTTTCGTCAAATTTTTTATTGTCGAGAGGGGTCTCAGAGAGCGTTGTGCACTGTCTCCTCTCATCTTCATCCTTATTATGGATGACTTTAGCAATTTAATGAAGATGGCCAAATATGCTGGATATTTTGAAGGGCTATCTTTCTCTCCCACAGTTTGCATTACTCCCTCCTTATTTGTTGATGATTTACTTGTATTTAGCAGGCTACTCAGGAATCACTAGTTTTAGCTTCATTTTATGCTTATCCGGTTTGTAGCAGCTATTGACCTATGCATCAATAAAGAAAAATACTTTTTAATATATGAGTCTGGAGAAATGGATAAAATAAATTATATAGCAGATTTTATGGGGGTGCAAAAGAATCATTTATTTAAAGGACTCACTTACCTAGGCTTTCGATTGAAATCATGTGCATATAGGGTGATGGATTGGACATGGCTGGTTGACAAATTCAAGAAAATAATTATGAAGTGGCTATCACTTGGGGACATATACATTATGGTTCAAGCCATATTATCATATTTTGTAGTGTATGGGACACATCTTTATTATCTCCCTGAATATACGGTGGAAAAAATGAACTCCATAATTTCACATTTTATATGGTCTAGTTCTGAAAACGTTAAAAAAATACATCTTTACAGATTGGACTATCTCACTATTCCGAATAAGTATGGTGGTTGGGGACTCTTAAACCTCCACATTTTTACAAATTCTCTTCTCATCAAGTCTCTATCGCGGGCCTTAAAGGGAAACGGGATAGGGCCCCAAATTATTGGTTGCAAATACATTATGGGAGACCCGATTATCTCTTTGTACCATGGTTGTATACTACTTGCAAAGCCGACATCTCAAATATGGAAGAGTTTCATTAAAATCATGCCCATCATGGCTAAGAAGTTAGTGTGGCACTTTGGAAATGGAAAAAAATTAAATTGGGTTTTGACAGGATTTTGGGATTGAAAGTTGGATTTCGCATTGAACAACGGTTAATTCATAGACTGGTTCATCATGGAATTTTCTCTTTATCACAACTTAACATGTGCTGGAACCTTGGATAATTGATATGGAAATTGGTGGATCAGCTAGGTCTGCATGGGAGGGATGCAAATGATTGGAAAATAGTGATGCATGTGCTACAGGCTGTGGGCATGAATTTTCATGGGGGAGGGTATCAACTGATTTGGGATGGCCATATGTTGGGAAATGGATTACAAGTAAAGGACATATATCTCAACATCATTCTTCAAAAACTTTGAAATTCTCTCCTTCACTCTTCTATCAAGAATGGCACTGGAATATCCCTTCCAAGATATTATTATTTTTTTGGATGCTTTGGAAATGCAAAATATTGACATGGGACTATCTCAAAAAACGTGGTTTCCAAGGGCCTAGGAGGTGTCCTTTCTATCTTATTCATGAGGAATTTGCATCACACTTGTTCTTCTTCTAATCTTTTAATCTCATTATATGGTCATTGTTTACATGTTGTCATCTGGATCCTGCATGGAGACCAGCTGACTGCATCAACACCATTCTGGTATAGGGGGCTACCAATGGAAATTTAAAACATTGCCATTTTATTTATTCTGGGAGATATGGTGTGCACGAAATCACCTTATATTTGAGGGCATGCCTACAAACACTTCACTGATTCATATATCTATTATGACGTGGTTGGATGGTCAACCATCTCCTCAGGTGATCCCAGTGGACTTATCTAAGCATAATCGGCCTCATCCAATTGATATCCTGACGATATATTTTGATGGGGCACAACAAGACGGAGTATGTGGCTGCGAGGCTTGGATCAAGCTCTTGAAGGAAGAAAGGTATCATATTTGTTGGAATGGAGGGCATGGTTCGAATAAAATTGTTGAGCTTATGCCCTTGTGGAGCGGGCTAATGGTTGCATATAATCTAAACCTAACCTCTATTCATTTGTATGGAGACTTGAAAATTATTATTGATGGCATCTATGGTGTTTCTACTCTATGTATACATGGCTTGCAGGGGTGGATTGATCGGGTGAAATATTTACTGTTGAAGTTTGAAGACTCATATTTGCATCCTGTATATAGAGAGAATAACTCACGTGCAGATACTTTGTCCAAGAAAGGTCTTAATCTATCTTACAAAAATATACAAACTTCACATTACAAGGACTCATAGCTAATTAGGTCTTTCGATTTTCCTCTGCCATAGTCTTTCTCGAGATCTTCTGTAAGCGAGCCTATTGATCAAGAAAGGTGACATCAATTTATTTATTTTTATTTGGTTTGGGTCCATTTATGGACATCTCCAGTTTTTTGTTGATGATATTTTTAAGTTCCATTTTGATGACTGATTTTACATTTTGGCTTACCCAAATTACAGGATGAATCACCCTCCTACTCTCGATTCCTATCATGGCAAGGGTACTACTGTGGGGTGATATATATTTGATTGATCCATTTGGACTCGTTTATGATATCATTAGGAAGGAAATGACTACACATTTCCTTTTCTAAGGCTTTATGCTGAAAATGTATCTAAAAAGCTCCCTTTTTTGGTTTGTTATGCTATGTGCTTTCCTCCTGTAGGGAGCATACATAGAATGATATGTTAATTATGCCTCATAAGGATGTGACCAGACTAACTTATGGTAGCTTGGAAATGACTGTATTGAATATGTATTGCTTTTATAATAGAAACAACGTTTTTTCATTTTTGGAAAAAAGAGAAACTGTTCTTATCGAGTACATCTCATTGTCATCAACCTAAGGAGGGATGTCAGTATCAGATAATTAAACAAAATTGCAGTCCCTATTTTTTTTTATTGTGCACTTCAACTTGGTATTTTTTCATCCTATGAAACTTTTTTCATTTTCGTTATTTGTTGTTATTATGTAATTTTAAGGTCACGACCAAGCGAGACACCAAATTGGTGCATGAGACCCCTTGTTTGTGGGACAAGGGACCTACTCTTTTTTCATTTTAATTATTTTTTGTTGTTGTTGTTGTTATGCAATTTTAAAGTCACGACCAAGCTAGACACCAAATTCGTGTATGAGACCCCTTGTTTGTGGGACAGGGGACCTACCTACGCGCAACACTTTGACTGCTAAGTATACGAAGGCATACATACTATACCCTCTCTAGTTTTAAACATGTGGCCTCTTAGAAGGAAACAGATGCTCTTAACCATTAGGCCCACTCAAGGAAATTAGTTTTCAAATTTGTCGTGAAAATCATGGAAATTTCATCAAGATTTTGATCAAATTCAGCAGAGAATTTTGTAAATCCAAATTAGAGATGTCGAACTTCAAAATTTTGGGTGCCCAATTAATAATACTGAATCTATTAACATAATTCAAATACTAATAATACTAAATTTCTTGAAATTTTTATATGTTTATATTACTAGTATAAAACATGGAATTTTTAAATGTGATATTACTAATATAAAACAATGTTGCATAGTTGTCATGAGGATCTGCAACTGGCAGATTCAAGAATATGGCACACTTAATCAGTCTGATATTGACGACTTAGTTATGGATCTCAGAATAAAATAATGCGTCGTCAGGAATATGTCACACGCTTAATTAGTCTGATAATGATGACCTAGTTATGTATCTGGGAATGAAATAACGGGTAGTCAAGAATATGGCCTTGCAATAGACTTGGTATGTGATGGATCTAGAAGGATTCGACCCCATCCTATCTCCCTTATGGAAATCTTCTCTTATGGAGCATGTTTGGATGGGGTGATGGGATGCGAGGCTTGGATCAAGTTATCACAATATGATAGAATCCATATAAGCTGGAACGGGGGTTTGTGCACAAAAAACTTGGTGGAGCTGATGGCTTTTTGGTGTGGATTGTTGGCTACGAGAAACTTGGGTTCGGATCAAGTCCACATCTATGGTGACTCCAAAATTATTATTGATGCCATCAAGGGAAATTCTTCCCTCTCCTCTCTGAGATGTCAAGGGTAGCTCATGAGGACAAAACACTTGTGGAATTTGATGAATTCTCCTCCTTTGATACACATCTACAGGGAAAACAATACAAGGGATGATGGTTTATCCAAAATAGGTATTGGTATGATATTTGGTATTTTTCAAATTACTCAGTTCAAGGAAGGTAAGATTGTGTGGGCCAATAAAATTCCCATTCCTTGACTTTGCTGGTATTCAATCCTTATGTTTTCTTCTTCAAGTAAGCAATTTTCTTTTTCTTTCCCCATTTTGTGAGCAAGCCTATTTCATGCCTTATCTGCTGCAAGCGAGCCTGAGTGCTCTTGGTGATTGTCAATTTATATCTTCCACTTTCAGGCGAGCCTGTAATTTTTTTTTCTCCATATGCAAGAGAGCCTGCTATAAGCCTTATCAGTTATACAAGTGAGCCTGTTTTCATGCTTTATCTGCATTACATGCGAATCCTTTTTTCTCCTGATGTCTGATGACGGATTGGGGCAGTATCACTTGGCTGCCGGTTTATATCAATTGACTTTTGATTGGGTCCCTCCAGTCATTTTATGCGATGCCTTGTGCTATGATGCTTATCACTCACTGGTTTGAGTGCCATATTGTCCCAGCCCATATTCCCTTCTCATGCCCTTCTTTATATATATCTTCTTTGGGCTGGCATTTCTGATTTTGATGAGAACATGTAATGTTATTATGACAATCATGATGGGATTATGTTGTTTAGGTATAAACATGTCCTATCTCTGCTCCCATTGCTGATCTATTTTGATGGGTGCTTCTCAGCACTTTTATCTCTAGTATGATGTACTTCTTGTATATATATATATATATATATATATATATATATATATATATATATATATATATATATATATATATATTATATATATATATATATATATATATATATATAGCAGCGTTTTTTTCCTTTTGAAAAAAAATAAGTCTAATATTGACGACCTAGTTATGTATTTGGGAATAAAATAAGTAAAAAACAAAAGAGATTTCAATGTATTGTAAAAAAAATTGGCAGAATTTTTTTAAAATCTAGATTATAGCTATATTTTGAATACCCAAAAGTTTTTTAATAGCGCTAATTGATTTTTGCCACTAAAAAATGAATTTAAACACTACTACATTTAAATTTCTGGAAAAAAAAATCACAAATTCCAACAAAAAAAATTCACCATTAAGCGAAATTGAAATTGTGGCGGTGGAAAATGTCATAAAATAATATCTAAAATGTTTGATTTAAAGACAATATTAATTTAAATTATAAAAAGGGTTATATATAATTTATTTTAAGTTAAATAATATATTTTTATCCAATAAAAATTGTAAAAGTAGTTATTTTTTAATTGAGAAGGAAAACTAAATATATTTTGAAATAAAATCAATTTAAACAATTTTTTACTTTGCTAATTTTATATTGTGAAAAATTGATGAACCAAAATAAAATTTATTGATGTGAACCTTATTTATTTTCTTAGAAAGAATTTCAAAATATTGAAAATGAGAATACAAAACTTTAAACACAAGGTTTTGTGAGCCTTGGCCCTTTTTATTTTAGATTTTTGTTGGGGTTTGCTAACTTGCATTGTTATGTTTGGTTGACTGCTATTTTGGGTTATTTTAGTGCTTCTTACTAGGTTCTTTGTTAGGCTTGCATAGGTTTTTCTGGTGCTCTCTACTAGGTTTTTTGGTGGGCCTTGCCTTGTTTTTTTTTCACAATTTATGTAAACAATTTTCATTTTAATGAAAAATGTAGGTTTTTTCCTTTTACAAAAAAAAGAAAAGAAAAGATCATAATCAAACATTTTTGTGACATTTATATAAAGATGATTTGTTTTGTGTATCTATTTGATCATTCAGTACATGATATTAAATTAATATCTCACCCATATCATAATCATGCTTAACCATATGAGTCATGTTTGTTATAAGTCTCATTAAAAAAAATTCATCGGCCTTGAGGCCTTTAATGAAGAGTGGTAATTCTATAAGACACTATCAGAGCCATAAAAAGAGAATTCTTGTTTTATAGGGTTCTAGGAACATGGATGTCTAATATGATTTCATCTATTTCTTATTATTTAGGCTAAAACATCTATAATTTGCAAGGTCAATACAAACTCAAAGAAAAGATAAATTACTCATCAAGAACACGAGATATACTATTCTTGGTGAGAACATTGATTGATCACTTTATCTTTCAAACCATGCAAAAAATGCAAGAAGTAGTAGATTTATAGCATAATCCCTATTTCATAGAACTTTTGATAACATTAATTATGTTACCTTCTCTTAATCTTACATAAGGATACCATAGAAGTATAAAAAATATTTCTTCAAATATTAGAGTTGTAAAAAATACATCTCATTGCTCCTGCGCTTCATTAAGGTAGAAAGAAAGAGATGTGAGCAACATTTCTCAACTATTTGACACTTATAATCACACTAATACCAATATTTTTAGAAAGAAGAAGAGTTAAGTGAAGTTTGCTATAAATAAATATGCTGAAGCTTGTTATCAATAAATATGCATAAAAATGGGGAAAGATGAATGAACAAAGTAAGGAATTGACCATGTAGAAGACTACATTTCTTACTATGGCAACACTAGTTTTGGAATTGATGATGTAGAACATCACACTTCTTACTATTGTAATCCCAATTTTGTGCATGTTCATCCTTAATCAATAATATACAAGTTATTACTATTCTTAATAGTGTTTTTAATCACAAAGAAAATCATTAACATAGTTTTGTGTGAAGCAAAGAAAAACTATGTATTATATTTACTAGAATCTTGACCAAAGCTATAGAAATACTGTTGATAGAATTAAGTTCAAATGTTAATTATGTAATTTTTAATTCATGTGGATGCCATGATTTACAAACTTAGTGGTTGAGAGACTAGAAGCCTAACCAAATCTATAGAATATTCTTGGATTGTTGAGAGATTTACATTCAATTACTAATATTAATTATGTAATTTTTACTTCATGTGGATGTCATGATTTAAAAACTTAGTGGTTGAGAGGCCAGAAGTCTGACCAAAGCTATAGAAGATTCTTGGATTGTTGTGAGATTTACATTCAAATACTAATTATGTGTTTTGTTACTTACGAATCTATTGCCATAATTTGGATGCGATGAAATATGCATACTTATTGGTCTAGAGGCCAACAAAGGTTCCCAAATAATAATAAAATATTAGATAGCATTTCCATAACCATGTTAAATTTGTCAATATGCTAGATGCTTTTAGAGAAATTGAATACTATATGAATAGGAAGCAAAATAGGTGGTATCCTATCCTTGGGTTAAGTGGATTCCTATTTTTCTCTTTTTAAAATTATAAGGGTTAAGTGGATGTTTATTTTTTTCTCTTTAAAATTGTCCTTGAACTTGACTCATTTAAAGTGAATGTTGCAAATAAATTTGTAACCTCATTACACTTTTCACCCATAACTAATTATTTTAGCTTTTTGTAAATTCTAAAATGGAGACAAATATAACAAAGAAAACTACATTATGATGACTGAAGGAATTTAACACAATAAATACCATATTAAATGTGGTGCCAACTATCATATCAATATGGATAAACAATGTACTTAAGACATGAATTTATTTGGGAATTATAAGAGATAAAGTGTCCAAACCTCTCTTGTAAACTTATATTAAAATGTTGAATATATTAATAGAATAATAAGATTTTCTAGAGATAGAATTATGATAGAGTTTATGTTGTACCAGGATAAACTATATCAAAAAGTAGATAAAAGCCAACAAAAATAAGATGATTTTTAGTCTTAAAATACCAAAATAAAATAATAAATGTCCTGCCAAAATAAAATAATAAGTATATATTCACATCCATCTTTATTTAATATTAAAAATACAATTTTTATTAAGTATTTAAAAATTGGAAATTGATGGACAATTGAGAACGTGATTTTTAAGATTTTATATATTTTTACTATTTATTTTTTTATTATAATTAAAAAAAAATATTTAGAAAAGTTTAATTTTATCATTTCCAACAATTTCTTCTTTTAAAATTTTATATATTTTTACTCCTAATTTTTTTACAAATAATTTTTTAAGATTTTATATATTTTTACTCTTAATTTTTTTTACAAATAATTTTTTTTAAAATAAATATTTGAAACAATTCATGCACTCAGATGCTGCAAATGCGGAAAGACTAGCAACATCAAATATACAAAATTTTATTGTTTTATTTCAATTATGATTCTGAGCTAGATGTGTTTGTTTGTCTCACTTTCCAAATCCATATTTGCTTGGTTGATTAAAAAATACGTCAATATCATATGTGGAGATTAAGTGGGTGAATAACTCCTCATTTCTCATATACGAAATTACTCAATTATCCTAAATACATAGGAGAGGATGAATGGAAGTACTGGGACAAGCACGTATTACACATGCGCCAAGCTTTCATTCCTGGTGGTTAATAAGGACCATTGCATCTTGCGTGTAGAATCTACATTCCAACATAGACAAATTCATTTCTATTTGCACTCTTGATGCCTAATGACTATCCAAAGCAGCAGATCATTTTCATGTTAGCTCCCAAAATCCTCTGAACTTTAGCTCCGGTACCCCCACAGGCCTTTCATGTCACCCTGCCGCTTTCGTCAGCTGTGAGTTGGATTCTGAATTTGATGACTTTGTCGTTTCTTTGTTTAGAAAAGCAACTGGTCATATTTTAACATTTTATATGTTTGTTTAGGAGAATATGTATGCTTTCTTAGATTTAGCTGGTGGTGTTTTTAAATGTAGATGTGTTTTGTTTAATTTGTTAATTATTTTTATAATTACCAATAATAATAATTCAAGATAAAATTGGGCGAGACCAGAGTGGGAGGTGTTATCTTTCACCCATTGAAAGAATATTTTAGGCTTCAATGTTTATGTTTTATGCTTAAGTGTATACAATGTAGGATAAGAGGTTGTGATTGAAGACAAAGATGAGCTTTTTCTAGTAAATCCAAAGATCCATTGAAAATGAGTCTATGTTTATCTTGAAGTATCAACTTAAAATCTTAGTGGGATACTTATCTTGGAGTCTCACCCAATAGAATCACTAACTTTTTCTGTTTTCTATCTTCTTCTTTTTTAAGTTGAAATTTCTGTTATATATGTATATGTATATTTGGATACCATCAAACTTTTAATTGGCCTATCAAATTGATACATTGAAAAATTAGGTAAAGGTCTAGAATGATGTGGGGAGAGGGTTAACTCTTAGTGGGAAAGTAGATGAGGGGATGATTAGTTTAAGAAGTAAAGGATTTAAGTTTTGGGAGATCCTGCAAATATAATGACCCAAAAACATTTTGATTTCTATTATTATAGAACATAAGGCAGTGATAATGAAATCACTATTATGTTAGGGGAAAATAGCAAAAAAAATAAAAATTAAATTAATTGTACATAGAACTCTAAAGAAAGATTTGAGAATTCACAAAAAAAATGAGAAATTTCAGTGTCAAATGAAGAGTATTAAAGAGGAAATAACATGTATAGAACCAACAAAACAAATTCTCAAAGTCAAATTCAGGCCTCAGAGTCTCCTTATACATCAATGTTGGCTTCATCTTTAAATCTTAGGACTAGATGTAATTATTCCAAATTATAATGTTGAGAGAAGTTTGTTGGACCATCTATGCTAAGTTTTTAATGGAAATAACTCAATACATAACAACATTCTCATTTGTCGTGTCTTAGTAACTTGACTTGTTGGTTCCAAGGTGTGTTCTTCCATCATAGCCCATTGTGGTGAGGCTAAAAGGGTAGGCATCCCCACTAGATTCATCTTCAAGGGACATGTTTGACCCATTATGATAAGGCTAGAAGTGTAGGTGCCCTACTACTAAAGGATGTTTTCCAACTATTGCTAAGTCACAAGCCATTGTTATATTTGACTTGTGGACATTCTTACAAAGAAACATGCATGGCTACAAAGTTAGAGCAAATGCCTTCCAATGTCATAGGATATCCTCACCAAAACCACTAAGAAGTATACCTTAAGTAAACCCCTAGTAACTACCTAACATATTAGTAAAATGTCAGTTTCTAATTTCTTCATCACCAAAAATCTACCTACAAATAATAGAAAAGCAATTTTGAGGTCTAAAATGGGTCTTCTAAGGAAAATGTACAATCAAAATTCATTTTATGAGAACCAATCAAATTTTAGGGGATGACATCATCTCTAATGGTTGAGGTGGCATTGCTTGAGTTAAAGGTATTTATTTGTCACATTCTCAATGGTGGATAAAAATTCATGGTTAACCATGGTAGTGCTCTAAGTACTTTTAAAGTCAAAGTAAAGTACTCATAATAAATGTCATTTCACACTTTTGAATAAAAATATATTATTTTCATTTCATATTTCTTGAAAGAAACAATGCATATCCATATACATTTATTATATTATATTATATTATAATAATTTTATAGAATATATTAATTACATGTTATTATACAATTTAAATAATATAAATTTTAATTAATAGCATATAATATAATTAAGAATTTATAAATTTATATTTATATTTTATTTTAAGTTATTTAAGTACAAAATAGTTGTTCAATGATAATGACTTTTTCTTGAAAAACTCATTCTTATTTATAATTACATCAATACAATTTTTTATTAATTTTATTTTGGTACAACTTTTGAATTGAATTTAAGCATGGTTACATGGATTATGGTGCAAAAAGTGAATTGAAAAATGATAAATATTATTTTATTGGTTTAACTATTATTTTATTATTTCCTTAGGAGGCTCACTTTAAACCTCAAAATTCCCCTAATGGTTGGTTCTCACCATCATATCCAAGATTTTTACAAGCTTGATTAAACCTTAGTTATAGTTTTTCATAATTAAATTTCTAATTTCTTCATCACCAAAACTCCACCTACAAATAATAGAAAAGCAGAAAAGCATTGCTTCTCACCATCATATCCAAGATTTTGACAAGCTTGATTAAACCTTAGTTGTAGTTTTTCATAATAAAATTTCCCCTCGAGTAATTGTTTGAATGAGATTACTACATCTCAATTGCATGCTTGCATGATAAGATAGCATTTGAGGTGACGATTATGACACATTTCTTTCTATTAATTATGCTATAGACGTGTTTATTTTGGAACAAGGGCTTCTAAAATTTTAATTTAATTATTAATAATTATTAGGTGTATGGTATGAGTTTAATTTATACAAAATATTTTAGAATATTTGTAATAATAATATATACAAATGAAAAGTTGAGATTTATCTCCAAAATAGTTATGTCATTTTTGTTTTTTTAATTGAATTGATTAATTTAAAAAATATTATATGAGCAAGTATCATATAAAATAAGATAAAAAAATTTGGGCATGTAGTATTGATAAGCCATAGTATTGCAACAAAACCTACTTAAAATTAAAAATTTCCTAAATAAAAATAAATATTCATAATTAAAAATATTATTATATATTTAAAAAAATTTGCTAAATAAAAAATATATAATACTAAAATCTTGAATTATTTAGAGATAGAAATAATAGAAAATGTGCATTAACAAATCAAATGCTCTCCTCTGTAACCCAAAAAAAATGTATTTTAGATTTCTAAAATATATTGGTTTTTTTTTAAAGCCAAAAACCCTTTAAGGCCACACACACACACAGATATATATATATATATATATATATATATATATTAAAAGACAAAAACCTGAGAGCCTTGAAAGCCCTCCCATTCCTGTTCGTCTAGTAAACAGGAGAGGTATCCAAAAATCTACCAAGAATTATTGATAGTGACCATCAACTTATTCTGAAAAGTCAATGTGTTTTTACAATATATTCTGACAACTGAGTCACATGGTTTCATTTTCGGATTGGACTCCTTTACCCATTGTCATCATGTCTTTAATGAAAGTATTTAAATTTAGAAATGAAGATCCTCCGGGGAGGACTGCCTTCGTTGCTGACTCTTTTAGTCTCATAACATTGTCTCTCAACTTCTTTCCTTCTGGTGTTGTCATAATTCTCCTCATAGCATCCTCCACCTCTTATTTCATGACCACCTTCTGGTTATCTAGCTCCGCATCATCGAAAGCTAGGACGATTCTCCACACCTCCTTGGTGAATCTGCTGTTAAGGAACTGATTTGAAGCATATGGGAATCCCACTACGGGAACTCCCATACTCATTCTCTCCAACATAGAGTTCCATCTACCGTGTGTGAGGAATAATCCCAAAGAGACAGGGGCAAGTACTTTTTATTCTGGTGCCCACCTCACAAACATTGCTCGCTCCTTTGTTCATTCTTCAAAGCCTTCCGGTAAAATCGCAACTTTCCCTTCTGCAATATCCAACCAGAGAACCCACAAGAAAGGTTGGCCTCTACCCTCTAGCCCTAGTGCTATCTACTCTACCTGTTACTGGGATTTTCAAGCCATGCTCCCAAAGGAAATGTAAATAAATTATCGTGGTTGTTGCGTATGTTGGATCTGGATATTCCTTTTATAAAGTAATGAAGAAGGGACTGGTTTCTCAACAGTCTTTATTTGAGCTCTACCTAACTGTACAGAGAGCTTCTCTATTGATCCTTGGGTTGAATGAAATTCTTTTTCAACGTTGGCTTCTAAGGCCTCAACCTTTTCCAAGGATTCTCTGGAATAACTTCTCATAGTAGAAGTTACAAATCGAATATTATTCAAACTGTTATTCACATCAGAAACAGAAACAGTAAGACTATCAAAATAATCTTTTACTTTGGCAGCTTTAGCAACATTCATATCTAGACCTTTTATAGCAGTATTGGTCCAATTTAACTGCTCACTAGCCTTTTGAATTCTCCCATCTATGCCTAAAGCATTATCATCTTTAATTACCAAAGGAATTGCTTTGGTTGAACTTTGTGCTTCTCCTAACATTATTCCTTTGAAGGGAGGAAAGGTTGTGTTGGTCTCAACTTTATTGCCATCCATAGTAGTCCATGAATGCTGTGTGGTGGAAGGAGTGGTTGTATCTGTCATCATGACATTTTCGGCTTCAGATATTTTCTTCCAGGAATAGAAAGATATCCACTCATTCTTATATTCCATATACTCTTTCTATTATGTATCCAACCTTATTCTTTCTTCTGTACTGGTGCTTTCTTCAAAAGCTTTAGCCTCAAGGTGTGTATCAAGATCCCAATTCAACATGGCTTTCATCCATTGGCTATCTATCTTATGTTTTGGACACTCGTCCATGACTGAGAAAAACTTGTGCATTTCAAGCATAGAATGATTTTTGCAATCAGCAGAAACTTCTTTAAATATCCTACTTGGAATAAGATCATTCAATTTTTCCAAGTGTCCAATACCATATCTGGGCATGCCAGGAGGTCTCAATTTACTGAATATCTCTGTAAGCCTAGGGTCTTCATTTTCAGGTGAAGGTAGGCTATGCATCATCATCACATCGTCAGAGTCATGTGGGAATGGGATGTCTGAACATTTTGGATTAGGGCATGGATTTACATATGTAGAAGGAGGGGCTTCTCTATTCCTGAGATTATGGTTATGATGGATGACCACTTCAGCAAGTTGGCTAATATTGACAACAGATTTACAACTAGGGAAAATAACTTCAATTGAACCAAAATTGACTAATTGTGCAAATTCAAATAATTCAACATGGTGGAAATTTATAATGGCTTGTGAAGAACTAGCAGTATCAACAACTTCAAGACTTCTGTACAGAGGTGAACTTTTGTAGAGCGTATCTATCCTTCTTCGATCAATAGCAGATCTTCTTGGGAAGGATATAACCAAAAATGATTTATTCTCTTGGATATTTGCAAAGGTAATCTTCTGCATGCCGGGAGGTTTGGGATTATTTACTGTCCAATGTTCAGGAAAACTCAGATCTTCCCATTTAATGACTTGGTGTTCTATTTTCTGATTTTTCGAATCTGTAAGAACAACCACACTGGCTTTAGATTCCTAACTGGGAGCATGAAGGACAACATGATATAAGGTATTAGTGTGTCTGAAACACCCTCTAGTTTGAATAGAGATATCACTCCTATTCTTCCTCATATCGAATCCATAGGTTTGGATTTGTAATTGCAGGATGTCCTTGATGTCCTCATCAAAAAAATACATAGGGAAATTTGGGTAGTAGTGAAAGTATGCTGGGCCATTTGATAAAGGGGCTACTATCCCTCCAATCAATGAATCTATGTATTTATTATGTGTTAAGTCTCTGACAGTGGCTAAAATAAATGTTTCTAACCCTCTGTGTGTCAGAGCACTTATCCCAACCCAGATACAACCCAAATGAAGATATTGGGTTTTCAACCTCCTTGCTTCTACCTGAAGGGCTTTAGGATCTAAAAGGTGAACGAATTGCACACTCTTAGAATTCTCTTGGATTTGACTGACAATTTCTTTTATGGAGATTCTGGTGGCAACAACTAGATGAAAAGGCTTTAAGTCAGAATATACATCGGAGGCATTTATTACAAGTAACTGCCATCTGGTAGCTGGTTGACTTTCTATAAATTCTAATTCAGCAGAATTTATAACACGACTGGATGAACTAGCAAACATATATCTGAGCAGATTTTGCTCAGCTTGTTCTTTATCTTATATCTCACGGAATGAAACTGATCTTTTGGATGGATCCATTCTTCAATAAAGATATTATATTAGAATATTAACCTTCTCGAACCAGTGAAACAATACTGGCTTTTATACCAATTTATTGCATGCGCCTCTTGACTGAAGCTTGTAATAGCAACACAGGTTGTCTTGGCCTTTTTGAGTCTCTTCTCTGTCTTTAACTCTCATAATCCTTTACAAAAACCCATACACAAACCTACTTTGCACCATCACGCTCTATGCGACCTACACATGGATTCCTCGCCTTCAACAACGTTGGCGTCCCTAGGAGTTTTCGCGAACCTCTAGTGAACCTCTGGTGAACCTCAAGTGATAATGAGAGAGACAGATACTACCTCAAAAACAATATTTAAAGAACAGAGTTTACAGTATTCAAATGATGTGGAAAATTATCCCTCTTTATTGATATTTTAGAAGATTTATAGATCTGATCTTACAGACTTAGATGTTCATTCCTGAGATAGATTGAATTGGCATTTACCAGAATGCACTTCTCAATAAATGAGATAGCTTAATAGAGGCTACCTGGCCAAGTTTAGACTCAGTCTATGGAACATAAAAACACAGACAAATTTACAAACTTAAACTTAAGAGATCTAGCCACTTTAGGTTCTGATCAATGTCGAGCACATTGACCCGCAAGCTTCTCAGATCAGACTCTCGACTTGGAACTGATCTTCATGATGCAAGCAGATCAAGTTTAGAACTCGCAGATGGAGAGCAGGAAGAACTCAGACTCAGACTCTTCAACACAAGACTCCTTAAGACTCTCTAAGACTCTCTAACCTTTGATGCCAAATGAATGAGCCTAACCCTCTTTATATAGTGTAAGAGGGGGGACAAAAAATCATGTTGGTCAATACGAACTAATGACGTGGATTTGGAATCATTTTTTTCAGGTAACGCTGAGGCGACATCCACATAGAAATTCCATCATTCGGACATGTGCATGTGAAAAAATTGGATACCTTTAAGTACAGAAGGCCCACGAGAACTGTGTTACATTGTGGAGGCTTTTTACCGGAAAGCCCACGAGAAAACAGGCCACTGTGAGTCTGTGAATAGACATCATTGTTACATTATGGATGTTTTTTAGGGAATCCACGAAAACCACTAATTGATCATGATTTCATGATTAGTCTCTTCTAGGATAGAAATACGAGGTAAACTGAGTATTTTATAGACATTTTTGTCCCAGGCTTTGGTATAAATATGCCTCACAATCATAGGTTTTCCAAGTATGATTTGGTGCTTAATTTTGGTGAGGACTAATCATTCATAATGGAAAGACATGTACCTGTGGAGTATATCATCTCCTCTTGTCATTACTAGCATTAGAAATTCCCCTACATTACTATGTGTAGGGTGAAAACATTCAATGTTTCTCTCATTACACCAATTACAAAGTCCTTGGTTATATGATTCATAATAAACTGGATCCAATGCAGTCTTACTGAATCCATAGTCATTCCACCAAGTTTTCAACCATTCACTTTGGAGGTTCATCTACATTATCCATGTAGGCCCAAATTTGATCTTTGTATAATGGGTTTCACCCTTGCCATCAACATTTAGTATGTCCCACCATAACTTTTTGTATCCTGCAAAGTCATAAACAGTGTCAGGGAATATTAATGATGGATTATTACCTGGCCATAATGCATTGTCGATTTTGCAAGCAGGGTCTCTTGTTCTATTGATACAGAAGTATCGATGATACACCTGACTCCTATCACTTCCTTGTGTCTAAATCATACTGATATCATGAAAGTCATTTGAGAGACTTTCTTCAGCAACATGGGCATCCATAATGCTTCTTGAATAAACCATATCACGTATCCACTTACTTCCTTTTGGATACACTTTCCTTTCGGGTACTAAGTGTTGTATATCAGTATGTGGCTGCAAATTTGCATCCAACACCTTAGTACTTCTCAACTGCCAAGTTGGTTTCCATCTGTCTCTGTATTCTAACCAACTCTTATTTTCTGATATAGACCTTAGCACTTCTTGCTACTGATTAGGATCCCATTTAGTAACAATCATCATGACTTGAGCATCTTGAGTACGATCTTGAATATATTCTCTACTCAGAAAGTCTGGGAGACTATTTTCTTTACCTTTGATATGCTCTACATCAAAGTCAAAATTAGCAAACAAAGCTTGCCATCTAGAAAACTTAGCTTCTCCAGCTTTTCTGATGTCTTTTGTCAAGACTTTCTTCATTTCTGATGCATCAGTCATTAAAATAAAATGTTTATTAACTAAGTGGATTTCAAATTTATCCACTAAGTTCCATGCAGCTTTAACTTCTTTCTCAATAGTGGAGTAATTTCTTTTAGCTGGGCTCCACTTACCTGATGCAAACTGAACCACTTGTTCCATGCCATATTTCTTCTGTTTGAGCACACCTCCCCATCCTTCATTGCTGGCATCACTTTCAATGATTTTATCAGCTTCATCGTCTGCAACATACAGGATAGGAAAATGTCCTACCTTTGACTTTATATTTTTGACAACAATTGTATGTGCTTCTGTCCATGGCTTGGGATTTTTCTTGAGAATTTGATTAAGAATAGCTCTGTCTGTGGCACAATCTTGGTAAAAGCTACTTACATAATTTAGGCACCCAAGAAATCTTTGCAATTGAGTTTTATCCAGAATGATATCAGGGAATCTATCTGCGAAGTCTAAAGCATGCTTCTACAAAGAAATTTGTCCTTCTTTGATAGTATGGCCCAAAAACTTAATAGAGGTTTGAAACATCTATATTTTATTCTTACTGAGTTTTAGGCCATTATTTTTCACAACTCTCAGAAAAATATTTACATGTTTGAAATGATCATGTAAATTTTTTGAAAAAATCAAAATATCATCTATGTACACAATTAACCATTTAAAATATGGCTTAAAAATAGAATCCATCACCTTTTGGAATTTTGATGGTGCATGCTTGAGTCCAAAAGGCATCACATTCGACTCATAGTGGCCTGCAGGGATGCTGAATGCTATCTTAAACTTGTCTTCCTCTTTAATAGCCAATTGCCAGAAACCAGACTTCATATCGAACTTTGAAAATATCTTAGCTCCCGCAATTCTGGCCAAGAGCTCACTCTTGTGTGGAATTGGATATGTGTTATCAGCAAGAACAATATTCAAAGGCTTGTAATTAATAACAAGTCTGGGAATCCCTCTGATCTTTTCTAGTCTCTTATTTACATAGAAGCCATAACAGTTCCAGGGACTGTCTGACTCTCTGATCAATTTTCTTTTCAGCAGATCATCAATTTCTTTGCTGCAAAGTTCTCTGTATTATCTACTCATGGGGATTGCCTTACTTTTGCATGGTCTTCCTTCATATTCAGACTAATAAGGAAATTCTACAGAGTGTTGTTTTATGTGCCAAAAGGCATTTGGCTCCTCTGCACAACATTCTGTTTCAATTTTTTGTTTTAGAGCAGAAATTTGTCTTTGGACATCAGGAGACTCCAATTGTTCTCCAATTCTCAAAGTTTCTTTTAGATCTTTGAGATCTTCAAGCTTGTTTTTGGCCAAGTCTAATTGTTGCATGGCCTTGACCATAGTGGAGAGTCTGGGAGTAGAGATGTAAGGAAATTTAATTCTCTTTGATCTCCCATCTGTACTTGGCATATTGATAAAATAACCAACCTTATTATCTTTCATCCTGGCTGATCCATGAGGTTCTACTGCTACTAGAAAAAAATTGCCTAAGACGCAATCAATAAGAATGTGTGAAATTGCAAATTTAAGTTTGATGCAATGTTTATCAAAACAAATACTTCCCTCTAGAACCTCATACTGTAATTCTTTGTTTCCCAATCCAAAAAAAATTCTTCGAGCTTTAATCCAGTATTTGGATGGGATTATCTTCTCATTCAGGACATTTATGTCAGCTCCTGAATCTATTAATGTTTTCAGACAAAAAATATGTCCTTGAATACAAACATTTCGCAGTAAATGATGATGTTGATACTGGATTGTTAGCAATCTCATTTCTCTAAAACAATATCTTCGTCTTTCTTTCCTTCAAAGATTTTCAAATTTGTATTCTTAGGCTCAAAATAACTTTCTTCTTCTTCTTCATGAAACTTGCCTTTTTCTAATGAAGAAACTTTTTCTTTCAAAGTAGAAATTTCAAATTTTAAGGTGTGAATCTCTCTACTTACCTCCTCCAAAGTGAGTTGTCACACTTTGTTTTGTAGTTGGCTCCGCTGGAAGGCTTTGGTGTTTCTTTCAAAATATGCTTCAATGAACTGGGGCTGTGAAGAAGAAGTCTTCTTTGTATTATGGACCTGAGATAAAAATGCTTCAAGGAGCTTTTCTTTCATATCTCCTTCATCAAGTGCTCTTATTTGCGACAGAATTTTTAATTCTGCATCTTCAACAGTCTGTGCCATGAGGACTTTTTGTTTAGGCTGTTGTAAGGAAGGTGATCTCATTTGATGAGACAAATTAGTTGATTCTTCAAAATCAGAAGAATCATTGCTGGAACAACTTGGTTCAGATTGACAAGAACAATGATTAGAATCTAAACAGAAACATGTGGCTTGGATATATAATTCTTCTTCTGAAGAAGAAGAGTATGAACTTGTAGAATCAGAGGTGTCTTCTTCTTGAAATTGATGGAGCTGATCTCTAAATGTCACATTTGGACAATTTTCAGCTCTGTGATTCTTGGATCCACATCTACGGCATAGTGTCTGAGTTTCAAATTTGACAACTTGTTTGCCTTCAATTGTGGCTTGAGACTTTCTGCCTCTGTTCTTCCTTGATTCAGCTGCATCGGGACATTTTGTAGATGTATGACCTAGTTTACCACATAACCAATAGGTCGATTTGTCCCATTTTTCCTGCTTATGAGAACGCAGGTGTACATCAGCAGGCTGATATTAATGGGTCTTTGGGATATATTTATAATATCCTTTTCTTCTCTGTGGACCCTTTCTTCCTTTATGGTAATTGGTTGGATGTCTTTTACTCTACTTTTTGGCTTTCTTTTCTTGCTTCTTTTCCTTTCTCCTTTTGACAATTGGATGATCTAAAGAAAGACCATACTTGTGACAGATAGATTTTCTATCTGGTAGTCTGGACATTTTCTGCAAAGAATTATTCATCTTCATATTAGTACATAATCCAACCATGGTTTTGGTGACAATAGTATATATTTCTCCCCATGTGTATGATTCAAATAGCAATTGGAAAGCATCATGTTGTTTAAGCACATCAACAAATTTGGAAGGACATGCAGCAAGATACACTTGTTTCCATAATAAATTGACTAGATATTTTACCGAAAATATTCTTTACTTCCAGTCTCTATGAAAATCTTCATACTGTGATAGCTTATGACATTTGATATTCATAAGAATAATTTCATTTTTATCATCTATCTCTATGTCTAAACCACACCAATGTTCTAGAATCATAGATGTCAAAGCACCAATCATGTTACTTTAGGGAGTGCCATCAGTGCCATTAGTGAGGTCGCTCTCCTCCTTCTCCAACAGAATACTACACAAATAACTTCCTTCCAAAAATTGGGGAAGAAAAAGAGGTCCAATGGCCAAAGTAGGACAACCATTCAAAGAGAGTGCTATTATTGCATCTCTCCCTTCGAGTTCCTCAAACGTGTTCACTAATACGTAGTCGGCTTTGCTTTTCTTCTGCAATTCGTAAAGATAGATATTCAAATGAATACTTGACGGATCGTGATCTCTTTTCCAGTAAATTAACTCAATTGGCTTTAGTGGTGGGATGTTTCCCAGAAGGCAAGTGATGAGTTTTTCTTGATTTCTGGCTTCCCTTACTGAAAAAGTTACAATGAAATATAGTCATTATCCTTGCAGAGCAAATGAAAAGCATTTATGAGCAGTGACACGGTAAAGAAAATAAAAATATAAATGATTGCTTTATCTTTCATTCTCAATCTTCGATACTTCATAGCAATTAGAGTGAAGACGATTAGCTCGACGTACATCGTATATATTAAACTCCAAAAAAATTATTAAAAAAATCCAACAAACGTGAAAAATTGAACATGAGAGTACTAATCAATATTTTTTATAAATTTATTTTAATTTTAAAATAAAAAATAATTAATATTAATTAATTAAATGTATATGAGCACTAAAACGAGATAATATTTTTTTGAAATCTTGATAACGCTTATATTTTTTTGAAATCTCGACAGGGCTCATATAGGGAAATATTTGATTGAAATCTTGATAAAGTTCATATTTTTTTGAAATCTTGATAAGGCTCATATAGGGAATTTATAATTTGACCAGGCTCATATAGGGGATTGATGATTTTAATTCCATTGTCACCCGAAAATCATTTTTAAAAGGATATCAAAGATGAAAGCACTAACCAATAATAATAAATAATTTTTTTTTGTTAATAATAAATAAACTTTTAAGTTAATGGAGGAAGATTTTTTTTATTTTAAAGTAATAATAAATTCATTTTTATAGAACCATCAAATATGAGAATAATACTAAGTAATTTTAGAATGTATATTTTTAGAGTTTATCATAAGCTTAAAAATAATAAAATAACAAATTAGAAATAAGGGTGAGTAACTTTTAACCATGAATTTTCATGCTTATGATCCCTAAAGATAGGTGAAGTGTTGGACACCTTTGCAGAGGTCTAGCATCATTAAGTCTCTATAGTGCCTAAAATCCATATATCATGATTTTAAAACTACCAAGATTCTAGATCGTTGAGTGTAAAAAAACTAAACTGACAAAAATCTATGCAATAGTTCACAAATAGCAGAAATTCCTCAAAATCAGTCGTAATAACAAGATAACATAAAGAGTCTAATATCGAAAAAAATTGTGCAAAAGAGAAAAATAGAGCATATCCAATGGTGTTGATTATCATTCGGCAACGAGAACATGTTCTGTCTTGTCCATGAAATTCCTAGAAAAAAAATCATGGTGATTAGATCCTATGTATTGTGTGATGTCATAGGGACCCCGATCCATGAGCAAACCCTGTTCAGAAAGGTAATTGGTTGTCTGCATCCTTTCCCTATAGATGTGAGCACATAATAAATATGTGAAACATCTCTTCATTCTCATAATATCTTGAAGCACATGCATGAACAAAAAGTTTTCACGCTCATGATGGTTTTTGACCCAATTGATAGTAAGAAGAAATCCATCACATAATTTAATCTAGCCACATCCCTTATCCAAAGAAAAAACCAAGAGGGTGTTGAGGGAAAGAAGTTCATACGATTAGTTGTAACCTATTTTAAAACACATATTAATGTGGAAGCTATGATCCTCAGTAAGAAAAGGGACAATCCCCCCCTCCCCCTGCTACTCTAGTTAGCCTACTAGGAGGCTCTTTCAAAATAGCCCCAAGGAATAGATTTTTTAGGGTTTTTAAATTTGATCTGATGCACTTTTGTTGTGGCTAAGGATTGAGGAAATTGAGAGAGAATAATCATTCCCTCAGCTGTTGTCATATCTGGTAATAGGAAAAAGTCCTGAAATTATGACAGACCAACTTTATGACCTAAGTGGATATGAGAGGAAGAGCTTTAAAAGTTTCAATAGTCGAATTATGGAACCAAGCCCTCTAAAATTCTACTATGCACTAAACGCCGCATATGAATGTTGTGCCAAAAGAGGAATTGAGAATAGCCCAAAATTCCTTCGAGAAGTGAAAAAATATGAACATGTGGCTTATAGTTTCTTCTATTGATCTGCATAATAAACATCACCCTACACAATGTTGTATAATTTTTGGATTACGTCCCACATGAGCACTTTTCATGTGAGGAGAAACCACCTAAAGATCATAGAATTTAGTAGGAACTTCATCTTTCATATGATTTTCCACCACCATTCTTGTTCAACTGGTTGCCCTGCTATGCTGATATGAAGGTAACCAAGATTTGGGGTGTATTACCTCGAGGGATAAAAAGACCAAATTATCGCATCCTCCTAATATGAGAGTATTGCATTGGTTTCTTACAGAGGAGTCATGTATCCCATCCATTATTCCTGGAGAGGACCAAACAACAGAAGAGATCTTGCTGACCTCTAACTTTATTTCCAACAAGTTGTAATATTGGGATCTTGCACCTATGTTAAAATCATAATTCCCCCATCCTTGAGCCTATTTACCCCTTGATCATAAATATTGAATATATACCGCTACTAGTCCAATGATCAATACCTATTATGATGCATCTCACATCCCCAACCTTCTAGACAAGACCATTGTTGATAATGTCAAGAGAAATCAATACCTCTTTCCGTACTATATAAATGTTCATTTTTTTCTTAAAAGGGGTACACAACCATTCTTCCAGATTTAAAGGGGATATATATATTTTTTATGACCACTTGAGTCCACAAATTTTCATAGGATATTAGTCTCCACCCACATTTTTCTGCTAATGCATTCAAAAAATGAAATATTTTTTTGAGGCCTTGTCCTCCTAAGTCTTTTGGCAGCACTATCTTATGCCATCTAACCCATGGTGTAACATAATGATATTTATGGCTAGTCGAAAACAAAGAGATACAAATTCTTGTAGCCTT
Source organism: Pinus albicaulis (assembly GCA_034641835.2). Taxonomy (NCBI): domain Eukaryota; kingdom Viridiplantae; phylum Streptophyta; class Pinopsida; order Pinales; family Pinaceae; genus Pinus; species Pinus albicaulis. The sequence goes on from CM076569.1 coordinate 488,080,676, forward strand.
CCCCAAGACTCCTTTCAGAATCTAGGCAAGGGACATCCAATAGACTGGAATGGCCTCCAAGACTGAATTGACTAGGAATAGTCTACCTACCCTTGATAACCATATGAAACTGCAACCTATGAGTATCTTTCAAAATTTGCTAGGAGCCAGGGAAATTTTTTTTTGGAGTAGTTGTTCAGTTTTAGCTAAAAAAAGAGGTATCTTAATCCTTGTTCAAAATCTCGAAGTTAAAATGCAAAATTCCTTGAAATATACCTACTATTCTCATTTACCAAATTAACAAAGAAATAGAGAACTTTATTGCATTGATTTACATGCTAATTGCTTTCCCAAAGAGTGTCATAGCTTCAAAATAGTTGTCAGGTTCTCTCAAAGAACCATTGCAAAAAATTAATATGTCATCTATGAAGAGTATACGTGATATAATCATACCTTTTGCAATGTTTTTTCCATGGAAGTCACCCCATCTTTTCGTTTCAGGATGAAAAAGGCCGAGGCCTTAAGCTACCGGAAGAAGGAGGAGGGGAGATCGAGGACAACCTTGCCTTAATCCTCTGGATGCATGAGAGAATGAAAAATCCAACACAATGATTATTATTTCAAAGGAGAATAATTGTATGCAACCCATGATCTAATTAATGAAAGGGGGAGGGAAGCCCACTTGAGTGAGAATAAGCCTAAGACAAACCTAGCTTATCATATCTTAGGCTTTCAAGAGGTCAATCTTGAAAACAACCCCTTTTAACTGTTGGACCTTCATGTTTTATAAAACTTCTTGAGAAACCTCTATTGCTTCATAAATTTTTCTGTCGTCCAAGAAAACAAATTTCTCTTTAGAGATAGACACGGAAATAATTGGTTTTTCCCTACCAGAAATAGTTTTCTATGACTTTGTAAATGTTGTTACACAAGGAAATAAGATAAAATTCATCAAAGGACTGAGGATTGTATCTTTTTGGAATGATAGAAATAAATGTAGAATTAAAAGAAACTAAAACACTTCCTTTTTATTTGGACTCATTAACTACTTTTAACAGATCTTGACTAACCACCTCGAACAAGGATGAGAATTATTCATTTGCCCACTTATCCAACCCTGACCTTTTGTCCTTATGAAAACTTTCGAAAACCTCCATGAAATATTCAATAGTTATTTCAACTTGTAGATATCCTATGTCTTCCTCCCTTATATAACTTGGAAAGAGATGAGCCACTTGAAGGATATCTATTATAGAGTTTTAGGGGTTGTCCTTGAAGAGAGGCTAGAAGTGTGACTTGCGCATCTCAACCAACCCTTGGAAGGAGGATACTTCTTTGTGTTCCATGTCCTTCATACTCCAAATGGTATTTTGAAAATTTCGACCCTTTTCATATGCCTAGAAGAACTTTGTCTTCTTTTTCCCTACACTTGAGTGAAGCTTCTCTTATCTTGAAACACCATGAAGCTTCTCTTGAGGAAAAAATTTCCTTTTTCATTTTTCAAGGGATTGAAGGAATTACTTAGAGTTTGGGCTTGAAAAAAATTCCTCCCATGACTCAGCTATTACCTCAACTCCTGCCCTATCTCCAAAAACTTAGCTTACTCTTTCGCTCATTTTTTCTTTTCCCAGTTCTTGATGTGAGCTTCTAGATTCCTGAGGTTCGATTCAAACTTCTTTTCTATGGATATACAAAATATTTGGTTAATTTAATTATAATTTGTCCTAACTTGATCAATGTGGATATTGGTGGCCACCCGCCTATTGCATCTAGTCAATTTCATCAGTTTTCTTATTTACTATTTTTAGCATTTTTTAGGTTGTGAAGTTCCGTAGCTATTTTGAGGCCCCAAATGACATTTTGTGGGCATGATTCATCAAATTATATCATATAAATCACATCATAAGTTGTAGCCCTCAAAGATATATTTCCAATTATATATCATACATGTCGAACAGAGATAATATGACCAAGTTATGACCCTGGGATATTGGTTGCCCAACTAACCCCAACAGGGCCCATAAACTCTTGGTGTTACATCTCTTCAGGTTATGATTTTCATTGTTTATTATTTTATCTTCTTTTTCAATAAGAAAAATTCCCTTGAGACTAACTGTAGCATAGTTCAGAGCCAGGTAGCTACCACATCTCTTCTCAGAGATAAGCTACCATCTCTCGAGCTAGCTTATTTGCTATTATGCCTGTAAGCATTTTTCAGTATTTGATATTAATGGAATGAAGCGCTATTCCTGCTGCATATTTTCATTTATGTTTATTTTTGTAATTTATTATGTTCCTACATAAATATGAATCATTGGTATCAGAGCAGTTTACTCTTTCTCGATATTTCTTTTTATGTCCCCATTAAGGTCAGGGTATAAGGAGTTAAGGCTCTATCTAGTGGAACCTTTCCAAGACTAGCCTCGCAAACTCTGACAGACTCCCATGGTAGAAGAACATAAATATGAGGGAGAATTATATCCTATCAAAATATTTCTTGAGGAGGCCCTCGAGAAAAAAAGGAATGTGATGGTGGATAATGTTGCCGAGATCCTTCAACGACTACCCACTGATGATGCATCTACATCCAACAGCCACTCTGCCGGCATCACTCCCTTCAAGGTACAAGTCAAGTTTTAATTTCCTATATTTGAATGCCAGATAGATGCAAATGATATAGATATTTGGTTAAATTTTCTAGAAGGGTATTCATCGGTCCATGATTTCTTTGACCGAGAAAAGATATCATTTTTTCTCCTCAAAGCCACCCCCCATGTCAAAGACTAGTGGGAAACCTACTGTGAGAAAAAGGACGAGAGGGAACCCTCTCTTTTATCAGCCAAACCCTCTTGGAATTCATTTTGAGATGGAATCAAGGAATAATACTACATCGTGGGGAGATATGAGGACAAGTATATCCAATGGACCACATTGTGGCAGCTTAGGGATCAAGATGTGCACGAGCTGATGAATGTGTTCCATACCCTGCGCACAAAGTTAGGTATTAAATATTTAGATAAATATTTGCTAGTCAAGTACTGATGTTGTTTGCACAGTTATACTCGAGATTAAATGGAGTTCCTCAACATTACCTCACTTGGAACGACATATCGATATGCCTCCAAGATCGAGCAGAAATTTAAGCAGAAGAAGCGAGACTTTGGATCCGCGAATCCGAAGCTAGGGAAAGGTGCCCCCGAACCAAAGAACAAGGGGAAATGCCAAAGCAGGGTGACTTAGAACAACACCACAAAGCCAAAGAAGGAAACGGGGAAGTGGTGTGAATTTCATAACAGCTCCACCCACAACACAAGTGAGTGTCGAACCAAATAGTCCCTCGTGGCGAAACTTAAGCCATCTAGATTAGATGCATGTTCTGATTCTGATTTAGAGCCGGATTAAGGGAATGAAAAAGGGAAGAAAATCATTGATGTAGAAACCAGTGCCACCATTTCCACCACTAAGATCTAGAAGGAGGAACTCGAAGATCCAAAGGAGGGGGAGCACCATTTCCATTCCTAAATGTGGGTGAAGGGTTCTCCACTGCAATTCCTCTCGATAGCGAAAGTTGAAAGAACCTCTTTTCAGCAAAGGTCATGAACTGGCATGGCCTACTGACCATAAAACACTTGCATTTTTATATCATCAGGTGGCTTGACCAAGGAAGATATCTCCCTATCCGTTGACAGTGTTGCCTTCCATAAAACATCAAGCCCTTCACCAATGAGGTATTGTGTGATGTTTCTCCTCCTGACGTGTTTGATTTATTAGTAGGCCAACCAAACTTGTGGAAGCGGCATGTTGTGTATGAGTCTAAGCCTCGATATATTATTATTCCTTTGGGAAATAGGTTGTACAGTAGACTAGAGGTTGTACCGCCTTCAATCATCTCCTTGAGTATTGCAAAGAAATGCAGTAAGATTATTTCCCAAACCAGGAAATTTGTTTTCATTATGATTCACCCACAGGGAAAGAAGAAGATTGTGGCTAGAGCCTCCAAATAGGGCTCTCCTACGCGACAAAAACAGATGGAAAAATATGTGGATGAATACAAGGACATTTTCTCGTCACCCATGGAGGTTCCTCTACACTGCCAGGTCAATCAATCCATTGATTTGATCCCTGGCATGTCGCTGCCTAATGTTTCCATACCTAATGCGACTACATAGACATAATCCACACGTGTACTGTCTGAGGCTAACAAAGAAATCACATTTATTTAGCACATCTAGTGCACCATCCAACAGGTCCACGACATCTTGGAGAAATCCAATGGCAAGCACAAGCAGCGCCATGATCAACATTGGGTGCCACAGAAGTTCTAGGTGGGCAATAAATTTTGGTTAGATTTGTAGAAGGAATGCCTCTCTATACTCCACTGCAAGCTACACCCACTCTGATATGGTCAATACACCATCACCAAGTCTGTGGGAGACAATGCTTTTGAGCTTAGCATTACCCCATTCCTTTCCCTGCACCTAGTGTTCAAGGTGGATCACTTCGGATTTACTTTCCACAATTACTAGACTCATTTGACATTGCATAAAAACTCACCCCAACAGAGTTAAATCCATAGGACATGGAAAAGGCTGAAAATTATTGGATCATGGAAACACATATTAAAAGCACTTTCCAGTAGAAGATCTAATTGTATCGGGTTGTAAAAGTTGGCCAACTCTTGCATCAAGGAAAGTGGCTCACCAGGGCCAAGTTCAACATAAGTTCCCCCATATCATGGAGGCACTCAACGTAATGGGGACCATTTCTTCCTAAGGGGGGAGGAATGATTGAAGTGGATATTGGTGGTGACCCACATATTCAACCCACTCTTTTTCATCATTTTTCTTATATACCATTTTTAGCATTTTTTTGTCTTGAAATTCCAAAGCTTTTTTGAGGCCCTAAACAACATTTTTCGGGCATGATTCATGCAACAATATCTTTCCAATGAGATATCATATGCACCAAATTTAGATAATATGACCAAGTTATGACCCGGGGATGTTGGTTTCCCAACTAATGCCAACGAGGCCCATAAACTCTTGGTCTAACATCTCATTGGGTTAGGGTTTTGGTTTTTTAGGGTTTTCTCTTCTTATTTAATAATAAAAAGGCCCTTGAGCCTCATTGTGACATAGTTTATAGGTAGGTAGCTGCCACATCTCTTATCAAAGATAATCTACCATCGCTTGAGCTAGTTTATTTGATATTTTGTTTGTAAGCATTTTTCAGTATTTGATATTAATGGAATGAAGTGTTATTCCTCCTACATCTCTGCATTTATGCTTATTTATGTATTTTATTGTGTTCCCGCATAAATTGGGATCATAACTAAATTTACAAACTCCTCTTCTAGAAGCAAGGAGGACCTGGTGGTTTTTTTATTTCTCCTTTGATTTTTAAAAATATACGGGAATGATATGATTCACCCTCTACATCAATCCATTGTCTAGCCAAGGTCATATTTTTCATCATATGCTGAGATAATAGGAAGTGATCTATACTTTTCACTACTCTATTAGGCCTAGCCCGACTATTTCTCCAAGTCGGATTCATCTTCAAAAGCTCTATGTCAATAAGATTTTTTTCTGCTAGGTGATGAGTGAAATAGTACAAGAGAGGGTCCAGGGTTGCTCGAGGGCCCCAAGAGTCTAACACGCTAAGAGAAAAGTTTAAATCCCCCTTATGATTGGGATCCCTTTAAGGAGGAAGGAATATGAGAAGAGTACATCCCAAAATTGTCTTCCGTCTCCATTTGGGCCATATAAGTTCACAATGGTAAGATCAAGATTTCCAAAGAGAAAAAATCTAGTCCTATACCAAATCCAATACTCTAATAGGAAATGAGTTTAATGCGCAAAGAGTACCAAGTTATTTCTATCCCAACTAATTGCCTTGTGTATCTATAACTATGAAGTGCTATCTTCGAAGAAGATATTCAAGGATTTTAACTACATCATCACCAACCCACAAGGTTTCTTGGAACATGATAATAATAAGATTGTGAATAGAAACCAGAAAATTTAAGGCAAGTTTCTTTGAGGAAATTTCTAGCCCTCCAAATTTGAAACAGATGGTTTTCATTAGTCCACATCACCCTAGGCAGCCATGGCTCTAAGCACCCCATCTATGGGTTGTTTTCTACCAGAAGCCATGTCAAATTTTGTGTGGTTTCTGGCGTTAGAAATTTTTTACATCTTTCCCCTACCCATTTTTCCTCCCGAGAAAGGCTGAATCCTTCCTAGCCCACCTTACTGAGCCACATGAAGAGTAAAAGTGGATCTGGTACAAAAATTGTAGAGAATAAATTTGTCTGAAAAATTAGGTTAAAAATATGCATTGGGTTTAGGAAATGAGGGAGATGAAGGCCCTAGAGGACCCCCAAGAAGGGGGTAGGATTCACAGGGCATGGATAATGAAGTGATTGGAAGATAAGAAGGATCCAGAGTAAATATTATAGAGTCTGATATCAAATCATGAACTAGAGTTGAAAAAGAATCAATAAGGGAGTAAACCTGAGGATTAGAGGGTGACATACCAGAAAACAAGGTTGTCAGAGCTCCACTAGGTGTTTCATGAGTTAGGTCACCTTCGGCTAGTGTCAGAGGGGTTTCCTCTACTATATTTTATGGTTCTTGAGAAGAGATCGAAATATTGACCATAGATATGTTCAAAGGAGCCCAAGAGAAATATTTTTTTTGTTGAATTCAATTATCATTTTCCAACAGAGTCATACGAGTCTCCCTCTGCAGTTGTTCAATTTGTACCTTTTCTTCTTGATTTTGATGAAGCGAAACTTCCTGAATTTAAGAGTATGTCCATACTAATGGAATATATGGAATTTAAATGGAACACCTTCATAGTCCACATTTTGAAGGGTGTCGTGACCACCTCCCATGTCCAAATATTCCAATAATCACTCGCTAAAAGTTATTGTTGACCAAAATCCTAGCCACCTCCTCGTCTTTTGTCTAAAGGAAAGAGTATTCTGCATCGAAGGATCTGAAAATATTGCCCACATATTTGAATATTTACTACTTCCATAAATTTAGCGACTATCCGAGAAGCTACACCCAAAATGTAGATACATCTAATCTTTATCGATTCACATTAAAAGGAGGTGTCAATAATTTGAATAATACAGTGGTCGAGTTTATACTCTAGACCTTTTGAGATATAGTTAGGTATTTTTTGTGAAATTTGCAGTCGAGATGAATCCACCCTTTGGAAAGAAGAAAAACCTAAGAAGGGTTTGATACTATTGGTCTTACCAATGCTTCCACCCATTCCTCCAAGGCATTGATGTTAAACTTCTGAATGCAAGTTCTTCCAACGAGAGTTATATCTTCCATCACAACCACTTCCTGCATGTGAACGTCTACCACAAAACTCAGGTTGAACTTCAATTGGGATTTCTTCCTTTTGATTACCTTATATTGATCTCCTTTTCTTCATTGACTAGAAGTCCTAGAATGACCCTAGGGACCATCATTATTATGACCGTCTTGTTAACCACCATGAGGTTTAAACCCCCTCTTATATTTGTTGGAGAAAATGGGTTCAAAGGAAGGATTTGAGCCCTGCTCTATACAGGTTCTATATCTTCAAATGCATGTATCCCAAAGAGGTTTTGTTGGGAGAAATTATGCATTTTCTAGAGCTAATCATGTAAATATCATGTTATTTACACCCCCTATGACACAGTGCCAAAAAGCGACCTTTCACATTTGTTTCTGTTGAAATTTTTACACCAAAACCTATGTAAGAGTCAAACATCTAGAAAAGGGAGTGGAGACCATTGTATATCCCCAAAAGCCTTCCAACAATGATTCCACCTTTAAAAATTCAGCAAATTAATTGCTTATGGTTTGTTGCTAACAACTAAGGGAGGGGGAAATCCTGCAGGCAATGTGCCCTCTGTGCTAGCCTCCGCCAAAGTTGATACCGTGGGAAAAATGGGTTGGATAGTAGATCCTTCTACTAATATATTTGTAGAATGCCATGGAGATATTAACTCCTTTGAATGTGTAAAAATAGGGCTTTCGTTGATACTCACCAATTCATAACCCACTACATCTTCCATGGATTAGTTGGAGGTTGTTATAGGGTGTCAAATTGGAAAGAGTAAGAGCCAGATGAGAAACAAAAATACATCAAAATAGTTGCACCTAATATTCTTCCTTTTAGTGAATCTGAAAGCACGTAAAGTTCAAAGCCTTATTGACTACACTTCGCTTGACGTCAATGCACGCATTATTCTTCCATGTGAAAACGTAAAAGTTAGAGGATTTTTACTAAGGGGAAGGGGGGCTTCCCCTCTGGATTTCACTAAACCCTAACCTATCACCGAAATTCAAGGTTTCCCCCTTGAATAGGCACATGAATATCCAAAGTATTGGACATTACAATTTCTCCATACAATTTTTCATTTTTATCTTTAAATGTAAATAATTTTAATGAAATGATTTTAATTTTAAATTAAAAAATAATACATAAATTTATAAGATAATATATAGAGATTGATATTTTTTAAGTAATATATATATATTATATATATTTCTTGTTCTATTATTATCAATTTAATTTAATTCAATATCATTTTAAAATAAAACAAAACAAAACATAATAATAATAATAAATATATAAATTTGTTATTTCAACACTGATGCAGGAGCATGAACCCACCGAAGTCAAAGTTGAAATTTGGGAACCTTCCAGAAGGAAAGCATGGCATGAGGATGAGATTTACTCACGTTCGGTTGAGTTTGTTAATTTTCATTAATGAAATGGTTATTTTGAGCGATTGTGAGCAAAGTTAGGGATTTTATCGGATCTCACTTGATTTGATCCATATTGTATTTCTCTATTTAAATTGTAAATGTGAATGCTTAGTGGGTGTGGCCAATTTTGTGAGAATTGGTTCAACCATGGCACCATATTTTATTGTGTGATTTCTGGTTTGTTTGAAATAGAGTATGGATTTTTATGTCAGATAATTCCTGTGTAATTCCAGTTTGAATGGAATCCATGTGTTTCATGAATGTTTTGACTCCAGTGCTACTGGGTGCATTTGTTTAAGAATCACAATAATTTTATGAGCTCACAAGAAGCTTGACAAAAATATGATTGTCCTTATTGTTTGAGTGAGAATTGTTGTTAAGGTTTTAGAGTAGATTGACCAGTAGAGTGGGAGATTCGAGGAAGAGCGAGCAGTAAAGACCGTTATATCTTGAAAATATCAACGGTGGATATTAAATCTCATACTGAAAGATTTCACACATCACCAAGTTTGATGTTTATGCGTTAAGGACTTCACAAGTTAAACAAATATCCTACGATCCGATGAAGAGAAGAGCCACGTGTCGGCATAGCACTCCAGTGCATATCGCATGTGATACAGGATAACGTTAACCAAGGAGAGGTAAATATGTAAAACGTTGAAGTGTGATAAGACATGGATGTTGCGATGTTGCGATGCAACATCGCAACTTCACATCAGAAAATTTAATGTTTACGGTTAGAGTTATTTGTTATGTGTTGCGACTTGCGATGTCATATTTTCTCCGAACTACGATATGGTTTGGGAGCTATATTGTGTGATGAGTTAAGGATTTCAGATTGAGATTTGTTTAAAAGCTGTTGAAGTTGTTAGATAAAAGAGACCCTCTTTTGAATGATTCCGTATGTATGTGGGCCATAACCCACAGGTCCATGGTAATATGTAAATATGTAGTTTCATGCTGCATCAAGTGGTATCAGAGCAGGGGAAGATTTCCTGAGGAGCACGTTTTGCGTGCAAAATAAGAAGGTACAACTATGTTGAATATTGGTGAGGGTGTGGTATTTATAATTTGTGGAGGTAGCAGTTGAAGAAGGTGAGAATATTTTTAGTAACTTAGAGCAAAGAGTTGCTCAAAAAAATGGTTCCAAAGGAGAGAACTAGAGAGATGCCGAAATACTGAGTTCAGAGGAGAGACGCTTAGTGAGGTATCACATGGAAGGAAGGACTAGATATTGTAGAGGTTTTGTTGCAGCTCACACAAACATCGCAAAGGAAATTCCATAGAGGATGTGCGTATAATTGCTAAGAGAAAAAAGAAGAAGAAGGCATATGACCAAGAGGTCATAAATTTTTTGTACCTCGTGAGTCTGATGTAGGAGCATCAACCCATCGAAGTCAAAGTTGAAATTCAGGAACCTTCGAGAAGGAAAGCGTGGCATGAGGATGAGATTTACTCATGTTCGGCTGAGTTCGTTAATTTCCGTTAATGAAATGGTTGTTTTGAGCAATTGGGAGCGAATTTAGGGATTTGATAGGATATCACTTGATCCGATCCATATTGTATTTTTCTATTTAAATTGTAAGTGTGAATTATTAGTGGGCGTGGCCAATTATGGGAGAATTGGTTCAACCATGGCATCATATGTAATTGTATAATTTCCGGTTTGTTTTAAATAGAGTATGGATTTATATGTTGGATAACTCCTATGTAATTCTAGTTTAAATGGAATCTATGTGTTTCATGAATGTTTTGATTCCAGTGTTGCTGTGTGTGTTTGTTTAAGAATCGCAATCCTTTTATGAGATGATGCGAAGCTCGACAAAACTATGGTTTTCCTTATTGTTTAAATGAAAATTGTTGTTAAGGCTTTAGAGTAGATTGACTATCTGAGTGGGAGATTTAGAGAAGATCAAGTAGTGAAGACCATTAGATATTGGAAAGATCAACAGTGGAGATTAAATCGCAAATAGAGCGATTTCGCACATCGGCAAGTTTTATGTTTATGTGTTAAGGACTTCTCAAGTTCAAAAAAATATCCTGCGACGTGATGAAGAGAAGAGCCCCGTGTCGACATACCACTCCAGTGCATATCACATGTGATATAGGATAACGTTAATGAAGGGGAGGTAAATCTGCGAAACACCAAAGTGCGATAAGACGTGGATATTGCGATGTTGCGATGTGACATCGTCATCACAAATTCACATCGCCAAATTTATTGTTTATGGTGAGAGTTCTTTGTTATGTGTTGTGACTTGCAATATCATATGTTCTCCAAACTGCGATATGGTTTGGGAGTTGTATTGTGTGATGAGTTAAGGATTTCCGATTGAGATTTGCTTAAAAACTGCTAAAGTTGTTAGATAAAAGAGACCCACTGTTGAATGCTTCCGTATGTATCTAGGCCATAACCCACAGGTCCATGGTAATATGTAAATATGCAGTTTCATGCTACATGAAACACTAATTCATAATGACTAATTCTTAACTTTGGAAGCATATGCATTTATGCTATTTAAACATTTTTATTGATTGACTTTTTCACCTTTGTCATGAGGATAAACCACATTATATGGTTCGAAACATCGACCATATATTAATAGTTTGATTAATAAAAAAAAATCTTCTTATTAATGGAAACACTATTTTTTTATAATAGTTTTCCATTTTTTTTAAAGTTTTAAATTAATAAATAAAATTTAGAATGGTTTTATAAAAAATGTGCCTAAAACTATTTATAGGATTGTAGAAACAAAAATTGAGATGTAAAATGATGGAATATTATTATTTATGTTAACAAATAGTCCAAAGAAACTACCTAAATCATTTCATAAGTATTGAATAATAATGCACTTAAACCACCTAAAATTATCATTTGTTAAGTATTGAATAATAATGCAGTGAAACTATCTAAAATGGCATGCCACATAGGGGATATTACAAAGAAAATTGAACCTTATTACAATAATTTCAATAAAAATAGATTTTTTTCTCACACATAAGATTCTTTTAGTATTTTGAATATTAAAAAAAGTAATATATTAGTGTAGTTTTATTAATTAAAAGGTTGAGAAATGTTCATAGGAAAACAATGTATAACTACTTTAGAGATAAATCTCAATCTTTGATTTTTGTATACTAATAAGAATTTTCTATAGAGATTAGACCCATACAATATACCTAATTGTTAATACTAGTTAAATTAAATTATTAGATTAAAATTTTGGAAGCCATTTTCCAAATAAACGCACCTATGATCATAATTAATGAAATGAGGTGTGTCATATCCATCCCCTAAAATGCTCTCTTATCATGCAAACAAGTATATGGGGGGAAATTTTATTATGAAAAGCTACAATGAAGGTTTAATCAAACATCCCCTTATTAAATCATTGTTGGGAAAAATTTTGGACATGTCAAAATCTTGGATATTGTTAAAAAATTGTAGCAAGAAAGGCTCACTTTGACATAAACCTTAGTCAAATTGAGTAAATCTAATTTCCACATGAGTAGGACAACTTGGAGGCAGTTAACTAGTGTAACATGGATCTTCTCACTTAGTTAGCTCAGTAAATTCGTGTTAGAGGGCTTGGAGTTCAATTATGCATGTGTGATTTCTAAAATTTAGCAATCTAGTTTAGTTATTTTTAGTTGTATTCAATTAACTAACCTCTAAATTTTGATAGAGTCAATTTTGCAGTCATACAACAATATAAGTCATATATTTGTCATTTAACCAATCAATCAACCCAAAATATCTAATGCATGCATGGAATTCAAGTTCCTTACCTAAAGTGGAGATGACAAGGCAGTGTAACATGAGTTGTATACTAGTTGAATGTATCAGTGTCACATGAAGTCAAAATATAAATCCTTGGGGATTGCGCAAGCAAATAGGAGGAAATTCCTATCTTTTAGGATCTAATTTCCTTAGGAATTGTGAAAAGAAATAAGAGGCTAGATGAGAAAATAATTGGCTAAGTGTTGGCTAGAGTTTCTCATTCAACAAAGAACAATTACTCAATTGTAATAGTTTATCTATTCAAATGATTAATGAAAAGTGGCTTGAGGGGTTTTTCCTTGCTGGGTTGCACTAGAAATCACTATGCACTTGTGTTTTTTTTTGTTGGATGTCTATGCATGTTGTTCTAAACTATTATTTCCATTCCACAGACTAGTAGAGTAGAATTGGTGTCTCTTTTTTTCAGTTCAAAATCTTGAGAAGTTGCAATTTATATAAATTTATATACAGTATCAAAGCCGTGAAATCACATTAGAGGCCAATGTTTTGAATGTTTTTTTTATGAATTCTGAATTGCATCTTCAATGAAATATATTTTCTTCAGGATTGGGAGAATATATTTCAATGGTTTGAGATTAGATTATTCCCTAGAGGGTAGATTCAAATTCATAGCATGGGAAGATCAAATGGAAGTAGTGCTTGATGATAATTTTGTGTTAGAATATGTTAAAAAAAATATTGCAAAATTTCCACAGTTGGATGCACAACAGTTAACCCAATTGAAGAACGATGTTGCAAAGGCTAGAAGAATTATTATGGAAGGTGTGAGAGACCATATGGTCTCAAATCTCCTGGAAAAGAGACACCATTTTATATTTGGAAGATACTGACTGAGATATTGGAAAATAGAAGTGACCATATAAAATTGGCCATGAAAGACAAAGTTTGAAACATCAAGATGCTAAAAAATGAAAATTTTCCATATTATCTCTCTAGGTTTACATAAAATATAGATGAGCTTGGAGGGGTTGGGGTGAACGTAGAATAATATGAACTTGTGAGCCTAACTCTTCTAGGGGTTCCAAAATCCTGGCACACCTATTAGAACTTTTTGAATGGAAGGGAAACATTATCGAATTGGGAAATTTTTGGTCCGATTCGGTTCAAGAAGAGTTCGGGATAAATAAAAAAGATGGAAGATCATCCATAACAGAGAAATAAGAGAAATTTTCCTTGGTTAGAAAGGGGAAGAAGGGAAAAGGAAAGAAGACCCAAAGAAAACATGAATCCACAAAAATAATGGGAACAAGAAATACTTGAGAAAGATAAAATTCTTCCACTGCCATGAATATGGACACTATGCAATTAATATGCCCGCACACGAATTATAACAAGAATTCGTGAGAAGGAGCATGAGGTGAATAAGTAGCTTCACGATTCGAATTAGACTTCACCCTAATAGCATGCATGGACAACACTGCCATGAATATGGAAACTATGAAACAATATTTCCGCATAAGAATACTAACAAGAAGCCTTAAAGAGGAGTAGGAGGTCAATCATTGGCTTCACAACTAGAATTAGACTTCACCCTAATAGGATGCATGGCCAACATTATTATGTGGAGTGTTTAATACCTTGATTCGGATGCCTCATTCCATATCACAGGGTGTAAGGAATTTTTCAGCAGCTTGGAGAACTATCTCCAAATGCATATCGAATTGGGAGATGCTAGGTGGTACAGTGCTACTAGAATCGGTACTATCACCTTTGAGAGGGATAAATACTCCCCTATTCAGCTTGAAGATGTTATTCCATTGTTCCTGGGATAAATAATAGCCTGATATTTGTATAAGTATTGGAGGATCATGGGTATGGTGTTATTTTCAGTAAAGGGAAATCATTTCTGAGATGGATAGCTAACAGAAAAGTGAAGTAGATTGAAGTTTGAGTCAAGAACCTATACAAAATTGAGGTGGGAGAATGTGTTGCACTGGGTATTAAGGAAGAAAAATTGTATATTCAACATGTTGGACAACTATGACACAAGAGGTTGGGTCATCTACACCATGGTTCCTTAAAAATCATGTAGAAAATTACCATTGGTCTCTCTAAAGGCTCCCTTGACTAGCAAGATGTCTACAAGGGTTGCGCATTGGGGAAATATGTCAAATCCACTTTCCATGGATGAGATTGTAGAGAATATTCAATCTAGGAGTGAGTCCACTCTGATGTTTGTAGACCCTTTTCTAAAAAATCCATAATGAGACATAAGTACTATGTTATTTTTATTAATGAATTCTCTAGAAAATGTTGGATCTTATTCAGGCATAAGAAGGATGAATATTTCTCGAAATTTGTTGAAATAAATGCATTGGTTGAGAGTGATATTGGGAAAAAAATGAAGGCTCCTAGGATTAACAATGGAAGTGAACTTGTTTCAAATTCCTTCAAGGTTTTTTGTGCCAAATAAGGTATTCGAAGAGATGTAGCAACACCCCATAATCCACAGAAAAATGGGGTAGATGAGAGGAATAATAAGAAAATAGTGAGAGAAGCAAGGGCCATGTTGCATGATCATAGGTTATTACTACATCTATGAGAAAAATCATGCAATGCCACAGTCTACTTGCAGAACATGAGTCTTAATAGAATAATTTGTATGATCACACTACAGGAAGATTTCTCTGGGGGGAAAGATTGATGTGTCTCATTTCATAATTTTTGGATCTTCATTTTATTTTCATGTATCCAAGGATTCATGGAAGATGCTTGAGTCTACCATAGAGTCGTGATTTTTTGTAGGATACACTAAAACTCCATGCAATTACCAGGTGTATTTTTCTTCACTGAGGATGAAAGTTGTAAGGCGAAATGCCAATTTCGATGAGAAAAAAGCTATTATATTCTCTCTAGAACGTGAGCTAAGTATCCCAACAAAATAGGAGTTTATAGCTCTAAAGGAGGAGCATCAGGATGAGCTTAAGAAGGTTGTGGAGAAGCCACGTGTAGAGGATCACACATGAGGCCGAGTGGACGCACCCACTCAACCATAATATTCTAGAAACGAGAGAAGTTTATAGACTGATACAGGATGCATCAGAGCATGTGGGAACTCCTACATCACAACATAGGGAGAGGAAGTCACCTGATAGGTACACTGCTTACATGAATCTGATCACAAATCTCATTGAGTAAGAGCCTTATTCATTTGAAGAACAAATTTCTCAACATGTTTGGGTTGATGCCATGGTGGAAGAATATGAATCCATGATGAAGCAAAGTTTATGGGAGGTGCTATTGGGAGTAGAAGGGAAATAATGGTTGGTTCGATATGGGTGTACAAAGTGAGGCATGCAAAGGATGGGAGCATAGAGAAGTACAAGGTTTGATTTGTGGCCAAAGGGTTCTCTCAGGTAAAGGGAGTGGACTATGAGGAAAATTTTGCATGCGTTGCAAGATATTCCTCAATCAGTTCAATTCTAGCATTGGTTGTGGAGATGGGGTGAAAATACACCAAATGGATGTGAAGACCTCCTTTCTCAACAGTTTTAATAAGGAGGAAATTTACATAGAGAATTCAAAAGGATTTGACACATATGATAGGGAGTCACATGTATCCTGACTTAAGAGACCATTCTGTGGTCTTAAATAGGCACCCCAATCATAATACACTTGGATCGACAATTATCTCAATGGATTGGGCTTCATCAAAAGTGAAGAAGATGTACACCTCTAGCACATTGTGGTAGATGATAGTTTACTTATTCTTATTTTTTATGACGATGATTTACTATTGCTATGTGATGAGTAATTGATCCACTTTTCCAAATAGGATATTGTAAGGGAATTTTAGATGAAAGACATGGGATTAATGCATTACTTCTTGTTGTGCTACTCAAAAACCCCCATTATTTTAGAATAGATACCTTAGAGAAAATAATGGGGAACCCTTTAAACTTTTAAGATAATACAATAAAAATTTTGTGACTTTTTTGTGCTATACAACAACCCCCCATTTATTTTTATTAAATAGGGACCCTTTAGAAATAAGTAGGAAATTATTTTTATAATTTCCTAAAATAAAAAATTGGAAAAATAATTTTTTTTTGTTTTTTCCCTTAAAAGCGCATCACATATTACATATATTATTTCAAAAAGAATTATAAAACGTAAAATAAGGGAATTTTGAAATGCGCTCGAAGCCTTTCCGAAGAAATAAATGCAATACCTTGAAAAACATTAAAATCATCATTTTATTCTTCCTTTGTGCATTGCACTTTATTTAATCAAAAAAGCTTTAATACATGAACGGTATAAGTTGCGATACCCGCGGACTCGACAAACAAATAAACTAGAAAGTATAAAATCTTTCATGCTCGTGTCCATTTTAAATTTTTTCGCAATTTGCATTGCGTGCAACTTATGATATATACCCAAACACTATCCTATAAAAGTTGTGAGCTACGATTTGCGCAGATCACGTTTCACAGCTTTAAAGGTCAATCATCACGACATATTATAAGGAATGATTGTGATTTGCGTATTAAATGAATTTCAGAATTTGAAAGCAACTTATTTCATACGAAATAAGATTTAATATCTTAACAGATTTAAAACAATAGATAGATCTTATGTGAAAAGCCATGTGAAATATTAAATTAGGAATTATGAAAGATGGTTGATATATTGACATCTTATTGCATGCCTTAGAATTAAATGAATTATTTGCTCTTATAATACTCATTATATGTAAAATTTTCTTCTTTCTTAGGAAATCAATTATCTGGTTGAAACCGTTCAAAATGAGCAAAAAGGGCAAAGAAATTTATCAAGCAGTGTCCACATAAGACACAGATATGTCTTCATTATTTTCAGACACCTTCTGTAACAAAGAATGTGGCAGTTCATCCTGGGAAGCAATGTATAAAATCTTAGAAGATAAAGGACCAAGAGTGATAGACAAATTTTCTACTATAGGCACTGATTCTACATCTAATACAACCCTTTTTGACGTTGCATGCTCACATATTCAGAGGATAGCAGCGAGACCTAAGATTCTTCCTTATATAGACATGGTTAAGTGGGAAATTGACCACTTGAACATTGAAGATAGAATTTTTGAGAATTTGAAAGGAGAGATTATGGGTTCTTTTAAAGCAGAGGATTTAACAAAAATATATCATATACCAACCCCACAGCAGAAAAATGTCAACAAGTATGTCCAGACTTTCAAAGAAAAACATCTAGATCTTATCAAAGTCATCCATGAAGGGAGGGAAAATGAAGGGAAATTGAATCAAGATAAGTCTGGTACGTACCCAGTTGCACAAATCCCTAATCCTTATTGTTATGCCGCTGGTATGTTGTGTAGAATATTTTCCAAGCCTGATAGTACTAGATTTTCAAGAGATTGGGTTCCCTTAATTGACGTAATCGTCAATTCATTTATCCTAAATTGGACAAACATTTTATCCAACTACCTAGCCAAACATATCACTGAATATAGAAATATGATAAGTGTTTCTCTCAGAAAAATAGCTCCATTCTATATGTCTTCTTATGTTATGGATGTTATATGCTTCACTTCTAATTTTCCAACCATGGGTTGGAAATGGACCACCAAAGACCCTACCCCGATTCATATCTACTATAGAGAACTCTGGGATTCTGAGTTCCACTGACACTTCTATAAAATCTGCTATGGAGTCATATTGCCCATGCATCAGATGATTTTCAACAAAAAGGCTGCTAGAGTTTATGAAGAAGAAAATGTAGATATTCTTCCCATAGCAAGATGGTTTGTCGAAGAAAAATTCACATATGTTAGAGTATTTGGGAGTTATTCTTCTCCCCATGTTTTACCTTACTAGGTTCCAGATAAATTTATTGCAAAAGAAATAGCTTATCAGCTCGTCAACGGTGTCACAAAGCAACTAAAAGATGGTAAAAAGGCTATTTCGCCTACTTTCCCTCTACAGTGTGGCACCTTTGCTCTAGCTAATATTGGCTATACATACAAAGAGGTTCCCAAGATTCAATGGTTAAATTTGGTATTTATGCCAGGAAGATTATATGACCCCAATGATGTGATTAAAAATTACATCGCAGAGCTAAAAATGAAGCCTTTTATAAGAGAAGAAGATGAATTCGATGATTTCTTCCAAGGCATGGAAAATTTCTCCAATATTATCAAATATGTTTCTAGAAAATTAAGTCAAGAAGATGATGATGCTTTTCAAACATATAGAAACAAGTGAGTAGAAAAAGTTCCTTTGAATCTGTTGATCATTGAAGATGAAAAACACTGTCCAAGTGTTAGTCTAAATGATGAAATGAAAGATATATATGAAAATGAATTAGGGAAATCACAGTAGCAGTATCATAATTCAGATCAATCTAAAAATGGTTCTGAATCTCAGAAAGAAAATGTAGAAATTGACCAAATTATTCAAGAGAAAGAAGGGCTGGAGAAAACAAAGAATAATGGAACAAAATCAAATTCGGAAATAGTTCAGCAAACTCATAACATGTTGGATCAGTCCAAGCCACCTCGAGTGAAAGATCTGACGAATGAATGGGAGGAATTTCCGAAGCAATAAAGACTCCCAAAGAGAATTCAAATCCTAATAAAAAATCAAGCTTTCAAACACCAGAACCTTCACAGAAAATAGTTGAGATTGTCAATCCGCTACAGAGAGTTCCAGCAGTACATGAAAAAGAAATCATACCGGCCTACCCTACAGATCATATAATTCTACAGATTGAACATATTCCGTTTATAGACATTTTCTAGAGTCCTAGTTACAAATCTATAGTTAAAAGGAATAAGAGAAAAAGAATTTATGAAACAACTCCAAAACCAACCAATGAATCAGTTGATGTACTTTGGAAAATTTCCGCAGATGATCCCACTGAACATCTAACCAAGTTATCACAATATGCAGGGGCATATTCTACCGCTACTGTCGATAAAGCTACTGCGGTTAGAGTATTGTTCAAACAAAAGGAAGCCAAAGTGCAAGAATTATAACAGTTGTTGAAAGAAGAAAAAGTCAAATCCTTTAAGAAAATCAGAATAAGCACAACTCAATTTCATGAAAATATTGAAAACCTCAAATCATAGTATCAAACAGAGCTAGATTAAAGGCAAGCACAACTGGAAAAGGCAATGCCTGAGCTACAAATTCAACCACAGTTAGAACAATTCATCAAAGAAGCACTTGATGTAAACACTATGTTAAAGAAAGAACAAGAAATGTTTTGTCACCAAGCGTCCATGATTGATTATTATTGTGATTATAATAAGATAATGGTTTAGCAAATAGAAATTCAGAAAATGGAATGTGAAAGACTTGAAAAGAAGATCGAAGAACATATTCAGTGGAAAATTTCAGATACAAGAAAGAAAGCTAATCTACCACCAATAGATAAGCTTCATAAAGAGTTGTTATTCACAGAATAGAGAGCACAAATTAATCAAGAAGAGAAAGAAGTAGTCAAGAAGTCCAAGAAATCAAATGAAATTATTTAGTCTATGTGTGATCAATTATTTAAAATAGAACTTCTCAAAGAAAACACTTCTGATGTGATTTCAGGAACAAAGGAAGTTGAAATAAAATGGAGACAGAGAGCAGTTACACAAGAGGAAATTATCAAAAGAGTTAAGAAGTTTGATCAAGAAAATTACTGGAATTTTCTAATCAAACCTTATCATCAACATCAAACTCTTCAGTCTCTTACAGATTCAACAAAAATATCACAGTCAGTAATTTCAAATGCTATTTTCAAGGGACATATTTGATCACGGATATCACAACCAACCCAGCTTAAATCAATGCTAGATATTTTTCAGCTTCGTGATCAAATTCAGAAAGAAGGGCAAAATTCGAAAAATCAAGATTGTTAGTTCGAAGTTCCCAAATTATTGTTTAAGTTAAGTTTTTAGAGAAAGGTTGTTTGAAACCTCGTCTACATTTTTGTAATAATTTAATTTTAGTTTGTAGTTAGTCTAGTATTTAAACCTTCTCATGCATTTAGAGAAGGGTCCAGAATTTTATTGAGAAAATTTGCAAATAATGCTTAATTGTAAGTAAGTTTGTGGGTGCCTTGATAAAGTAATGGAACATGGCCTTTTTAGTTATATATCATTTTTTTATCACTGTTGATGCACTTTTGTATTCTTTCAAAGACTCCTTGATAGAAGAATTGAATGTGGTCTATTATCAGTGATCAGATAAACCAAGCAGTACACATCTGGTACTATTATCATGTATGCTAATTCTATTTTTTGAATATTAGTGATGAATCCAACTTCCATGAATTATATATGAAATTAATTCTTTTTTTCTGAAATATCAAGTTGCACTATTGTACGATATAAATATAGAAATTGATTTTTTATATATATAAGTCATCAGATATATGCGATATGTTTTTCATTTTCTTTTTATTAACTATTTTTTTTCAAGAGAATCCTCTTACAAAGTATTAATTCTATTAAATCTGTGATGATATTAATCATCACAGATTGAATAGATATCATCCTAGATCGCATCAATATTATCCCGGGTTAGATTAAATTAGACTTAATTCAAAGTTTTGCATTTTAGAATAAATTTGTTTTATTTTTTATTATTTCTTCATGCAAATCTTTTGAGAGGAATCCATCAATAAAAAAAAAAACCCAAAATTTGGGAAATTGGTCCCATTATATCCAGTCAGAGCCACTATTCCAAATGGAAAAGGAACTGTCTTAAGGTCTAGATCGGGTGGTTATCCCCCTTGTTGTTGCCATAGATTTTTAAGGCCTCAACATTTTTGGCAATAGAAGGAGGGTGACTATGAATGTCATATAAGTCTAAATATCAAATTAAAATCCCTCATAAGAGTCTATCTACCCAAGATCGTTCTACCACTTCCCGATCACATTCCAGATCCCCAACTCAGAAATCAGAAATAGTAGAAACCTTTCCATCATCTCCTAAAGTATCTCTACATTCATCTACTTCAAAATTCACTCCTAAATCTCCTGAAGTTCAGTCTTTAATTCAGAAATGAGAAGGAATATATATTGCTGCTAAAAAGCCTGTTAACCCAGAAGCTTCTTAGGAAATTTTTACTTCTCTATTTAGAGAAACTAGAATATTAACCAGATCTAAAAGTGAGAAACTTGGAATTCCAACTTTTGAATTTCCAATTAAATCATTTCACAAAAAAGTTTCTATATCCAGACCCAAGTAAGATACAAGTGAGGTTACATCAAATCTCCCTTCAGTTACTTCTTCACATCCTCTTACTCAATCTACATCTTCTCACTCTTTCGTTTCCTCTACTCAAATAACCAGTGCTATCACCAATAGTACTGTTCCAATTGTAAGTTCTTCATTCATTCCTCCTACTTCTAGATCTACTTATATATCTTCAAAAACTTCAAATCCAATTATGACTAATCAACCTTGGACGAATCCCAGTGCCGTATTAATAGCAAATCCAAATCCTCTTCCAGATCATCCAGAAAAAAAGGGTACTTAAATATAATCCAGATGATGGTCTTCCTGCTGAAGAACATATCAATAATTGTATGTTAGTCATGAATCTAAATAGAGTCGCCCATGAAGATATCATATTCATATTGTTTCTTTATACTTTACAAGGATCTGTAGGATCCTGGTACTTTTCACTTCCAGCAGGATCTATTGCCAATTAGGAAACTTTCGAGAAAGTTTTCCTTGAAAAATTTGGAGATGATAGAACTGTTGCATCCTTGATCAATGCTCTTTCCAATCTTAAAAAAAAATCAGGGGAAGGATCAAAGATTTAAACTCCAGATTTAACAAGTTATTAAACGAAATTCCAACTGCTTCTAAACCTGTTATTGATGCACAAATAGAATGGTATATTTCTTCTTTGCCTTCTAATATAGATATTTTTGTAGATAGAACTAATAAAGCTACCCTTTTAGAAAAAATGAAAGAAGCCCTTGCTGTAGAGAAAAGAATCTTAGCATTAGAAAAATGTTCAATGATAGAAGATAAGAAAACCAAGAAAGTGAAATTTAGTCAAGATTCAAAAGAGAAATTCTCGAATGATTTTTGATCTTGAAGGTCTTCAAAAAGTGTTAAAGACCATGTCAAACGATATAATTGAAATAAAGAAATAGGTTGCTGAAACCTCAACACCTAAAATATCATTTCGCCGATTTAAGAAAAACCCTTCTTCAACATCTCAACCACCAAACGTGATTTCAAATGCTGATTCTGATCAAGATACTAAAGATCCCTCAGCATTTGAACAAGAGCTAGAATCTAAGGAATAAGTTGAATTAAATGGTTTACGGGATTTAATTCTCCCCACAGAAGAAGAAAATGAAGCTATTTCTGTGTCTACAAGAAGTAAATATTCTTCTGATCCAAATGTATAAAATCAAAAACATAAAACTCTCCTCACCAAGGAGAAAACAACTGTCAGAAAAATCTAAAACTGTTCAGACAGATTTTATTCCACCAGATCGTAATACAAATTCTAAAACTTTGATAGTTTCAGATACAGTGGAATATAATATAGTCAAAGATATGAAAAATACCAAAGAAAATATTTCATTACACAAAATGACCAAACTCAAACAACAACAGAAAATTTTTCTTAGAGAACTCAAAGCAATTCCTGTAGAACCTATACAACCACCAGTTATAGCACAAACTTCTAAAGATATGGGGAAACCTCCATTATTTCAAAACAAAGTAAATCCCAATGATCTTGTTTTAATTGGTGATAGATCTATTTCTCACACTCCTCCTTTACTTTTGACTTATGAAATTTTCAACAAAAATGTTCATAATTGTCTTATTGATTCTGGAGCTTCTTCAAACATTATGCCAAGAACAGTGTGTACAAAATTGAATATCACTCCTCAAAATTTAGTTGTACATATAGTTCAGTTGGATAGAACAAGAGTTGAAGTATTGGAGAAATGATGTCAGTATCTATTAGGTTATCGTCCAATCCAAAGGTACTGCAAGTAATTGATATTTTGGTTGCAGACATCCCTGAATTTTATGGTCTTATTTTAAGTAGAGATTGGTCTGAAAATTTACATGGATTTTTTGACACTGATTCGTCACACATGTGGTTTACATACAATGGAAAACCAAATAAAATCATAATTGAACGTGAAAAATACATGAAACATACAGTCACTGAATTAGAAGAAGCAAATGAGCCTGTAGCTTTCAGAAATAATATCATACGAAACTATTCAGCTGAGTCAATTCTTGGATCATTCAATGCTCAAATTTCACCTTTTTCAATAAACACTGTTATTTCTCAAATTGAAAACTTTTCTCAAACATATGCTTCTAGATGTGTTAATCTTAGCAATCAGATTCCAAAACAGTCTTTATTTTGGACTCTATACTTTGATGGTTCAAAATCAGAAGATGGTGCAAGAGGAAGTTGCATTTTAATTGATCCACAAGGAGAAAAAACAATGCTAGCTTGCAGACTCGAGTTCTGGTAAATACTGTTGAATATGAAGCACTAATAAAAGGTTTGTATAAAGCTAGAGGATTGAATGTTAAATATTTACAAGTATATGGAGATTCTAAGATAATTGTGAGACAAGTCAGATATATGATTCATTTTATTTATGGACATTTAAGACATTAAAAAACTTTAGCTCAGAATCTTACTTCCCATTTTACTACATTCAATATCTGAACAGTTCCTAGATTACAAAATGGAAGTGCTGATTTACTTGCTAATGTAGCATCTAGAATCATACTATCTGAAGAATTTAGCCAGATAGATTTTCAATTAAGTTAATTTTTAGGTCTTCCATTCCTGATAATGTAACAAATTGGAGATTATTTAATAATGATGTAGATATAGTATACTTTCTTACATCAAACAGAGCTTATGAAGGTTAGATCATAGATGAAAATGAACATGATTTTACAGATTGAAGATAAATCAAATACTAATTCAATTCCTAATTCTGTAGTCAAAATGGAAGATCTCTATTATTTGAAATATAGGTTTAAGAAGGTAACCAATTCAAAAACTGAAAGTTCTACTTTAAAGTTTGAATTGATTAACCTTGGTACACTAGAAAAACCTCAAAACATTAACTTAGGTCTTGGTTTAAAACCTGAAGAGAGGATGTCATTCATTAAATTGTTGAAAACATATAAAGATATCTTTGCATGGGATTATTCAGATATTCAGACATATGATACTTCCATAATTCAACATATCATACCTATGATCTCAGATGACAAGCATGTTCAACAAAATCTTAGGAAAGTTCATCCAAATCTAGAAAGTCAAATTAAATCTGAATTAAATAAAATGCTCAAAGCTAAGGTCATTTTTCATGTTAGACATTCGAAATGGGTGTCAAACATGGTTCCAATTAGGAAAAATAATGGAGACATTAGGATTTGCATAGACTTTAGAAATTTGAATAAAGCCTGTCAGAAAGATAATTTTCCCTTACCCATCATGGAAGAGATATTACAATCAGTTGCAGGATCTGAATTGATGTCTTTTCTCAACGGATTTTCAGGGTACAATCAGATCATGGTACATTCTGATGATAGATTAAAAAAACATCTAGGGCAAAATGGGGAACATACACATATCAAAAAATGCCTTTTCGGCTGATTAATGCTAGTGCTACATTTCAACATGCTATGGATATAGCTTTCAGAGGACTAATCAATAGCTCAGTTGTTATATACTTAGATTACATTACGGTTTACTCTAAGCATAGGAACAGTCACATTAATCACCTAAAAAACATTTTTGAAAGATGTAGAAAATATGGTATGTGCTTGAATCCTAAAAAACATTATTTTTCTTAATCAGAAGGTATATTATTGGGGTTCATTGTTTCTAAACAAGGAATTCATATAGACCCTGATAGGACTCAATAAATTGAAAATATTCCTGTACCACACAATAAAAAAACAATGCAATAATTTTTAGGACAAATTAATTTTGTAAAAAGATTTGTTCCAGATTTTTCCCAAATCATCTTACCCCTACAATCAATGGTCAAGAAAAGTTAAATTTTTAAATAGGGAAAATAAGAAAGAAATTCTTTCGAGTTGATTAAAAAATCCATCATTGAAGCTCCCTCTTTAACAACTCCTAATTTTCCTAAAAAAAATTGTATTATATACATTTTCTTCTGATACATCATATGTAGCAGTTTTGACACAGTTAAATGATCAAAACATTGAAGCACCGATTACGTTTTTTAGTTCTAAACTTCAAGGTCTTGAGTTAAATTATTCAGCTGTAGAAAAATAAGCTTATGCTGTGTTTAAAGCTTTGAAACATTTCAAACCTTTTCTCCTAAAAACACATACTAAAATAATAGTACCTTACTCGGCGGTAAGGAAATTATTAATTAAATGAGAAGTAGGAGAGAAGAGAGAAAATTGGGTCACTGCACTTCAAGAATATGATGTAGAGATACATCCAGCTAAAATTGTTAAAGGAAAAGGTCTTTGCAGTATGTTAACGAGATCCTCTCATTTATCAACAGAAGAATATCAATCCAATGAAATACACCTGTCTGAGGTAATCTTAAACGATTCTCAATCACAATATGTTGATCTTCAATTTTTCTTGAAAAATGGATATGCTCCATTATATCTCAATTATATAGCAAAACGTGCTCTGAGACTTAAATAAAATCAATATCAACTCATAGATGATGTGTTATTCAGGAAGAATTATAATTATGTATTATTGAGATGTTTAGAAAAAACTGAAGCTGAAAAAGTAATGCAGGAATTACATGATGGACCAGCTGGAGGTCATTTTGGAGGAAACACCACAACTCATAAAATACTACATGCTAGTTATTATTGGCCAAATCTGTTTAAAGATGCACATGAGTATGTGAGAAAATGTAAATTATGTCAAACTGCAGCAGGAAGAGAAAAGAAAGAAGCATTTCCACTACAACCAGTAAATATCCAACAACCATTTGAACAATGAGGGTTAGATATTATAGGTGAAATAACTCCTAACTCTTCAAAACAACATAGGTATATTCTAACTGCAACTGATTATTTCACAAAATGGTTAGAAGCTATCCCATTAAAGGTGGTTAATACACAAATTATTACAGATTTTATTGATCAGTTCATAATCACCAGGTTTGGTCTCCCATCAGCTTTGATATTTGGTAATGCATCTTACTTTTCTGGAAATTCCCAGATAGAATTTTATCTGAAAAGAGGTTTTAAATTAAAATACTCATATAACTATTATCCACAAGGTAATGGATTATCCGAATCTACAAATAAAAACCTTATCAAAACCATCAAGTGAACTATTAGCCGAAATGCCATGATAGAACCATTAAATGAACTATAGAATGAAATCATAAAAATTGGCACAAAGCACTATCATTTTCTCTTCGGGCAGATAGAATTACCCACAAAGCTTCAATAGGTACTTCTCCATTTGTCTTATTTTATCGGAAAGAAGAAATTCTACCCACAAACGTAACAATAACATCATTCGCTTTAGTGTAGTTTATTGATGAAAATCCTTCCTCTTCCCTTCAACTTAGACAAGATCAAATTTTTAAGTTTCAAGAAGAAAGAGAAAAAGATAAACAAACTCATATACATCATCAACAAATAGTAAACACTTCATTTGACTCAATTTTTGCCAGTTCAAAAAAAATTCAAACTAGTGATTTGGTATTAAAATGGGATAAAGTGCATGAGGAAAAGGGTAAACATACGAAGTTTCAAAAGCTCTGGCTAGGTCCATTTCAAATAATTGAAGAGATAGACCCATCAACATTTCTGTTACAATATTTATTAGGCAAGAAGGATTCTTTGCCTGTTAATGGGCAAATTTTGAAAAAATATTTTTCATAGGAGGTAACTCCTTCTATCCTTGTATATTAAAATCTTTTTTTTTTTCTATAACAATAAAAGCTTGTTTAGTAGTGATAGTTGGCCTTTCAAAATAAATCTCTGATTACTTTCTTTTGATTTTTCTTTTCACTTACAAAAAATGAAAAGTTAAGGAAGGAAAATCGAAATATTTAGAGAGACAGATTGATTTTATCTTTCTGAAAAATGAAATTTCAATAAAACAACTATTTTGTTTGATGAAATCTCACTTTTATATAGCATGAATATTCTTTTATCAGTCAAGAAAATAAAATTTAATATAGTAAGAAACTTATTGCAGAAAAGCAATCTAAAACTCGACATTATCATCCAATATCTTAAAAAGATGTATGATTCATTCCATCTGGAAAATATTATAAATTTTCAAAAAAGAATTGAAAAGAAAAAAAAATGATTTGAATAAAAACTTAAAAGATAATAAGTCTTATCACGAGCTTGTTTACCATGTTCATAAAAAAATATTTAAACTGACATTACTAATACTGTCTATCAAAACAGTGTAATTACTTGAGATTATATCATAAAGACAAGGGGTCTCATCAAGAGCCAACTTGATCAGTTTAAATACTATTTGTGAATGGCATTGTCATAATTTGGTTACCAAGCCAAGACAATGGCTTTTAAGTAGATAAAAATATAAAAAAAAGTTGTCGTAAATTAGAATTTACTTATGAAAATTATGAGAAATACTGGATGAAAAGATGAATCATAGCTAGGTAAAAGGTAACCCTGCCAAAAGCTTAAAATTTCCTATTGGAATAGAGGCTCTATCTATGATAAAAGAGTAAATTTTTATAAAGCTAATCTGTAAAGGTTATTTACTTTATCCTTTTAAACTACGTAAGGACTGATATAGATTTTCATACTTATATCTTTATAGAGGAATTCTCATGAATAGTGAATAAACAAAAATTTCATTGTTTGGTATAGATAATATTTATTTGAAAGTTCATTCCTCTAACTTTTTATTTTCAAAAAAGGTTTAGAATTAAAAAAAAAAGAAAAATAAAAAATTATTAAAGATATCTAGTTCATCCAAGTGAATTTCCAATTGTTGTGCTATACAACAACCTCCCATTTATTTTTATTAAATCGAGACTCTTTAGAAATAAATAGGAAATTATTTTTATAATTCCTAAAATAAAAACATAGAAAAATAATATTTTTTTGTTTTTTTCCCTTAAAGCGCATCACATATTACATATCTTATTTCAAAAAGAATTATAAAAATTAAAAGAAGTGAATTGCGAAATGTGCTCAAAGCCTTTCCGAAGAAATAAATGAAAATACCTTGAAAAACTTTAAAATCATCATTTTATTCTTCCTTTGCGCATCACACTTTATTTAATAAAAAAAGATTTAAGATATGTACGGTATAAGTTGCGATACCCAGAGACCCGACAAAAAAATAAACTATAAAATATAAAATCTTTCACGCTCGCGTCCATTTTATGTTTTTTCACAATTGGCATTGCACAAAACTTATGATATATACCCAAATGCTATCCCATAAAAGTTGCAATTTTCGCAAATCGCAGATTGCATTTTGCGGCCTTTAAAGGTCAATCATCGCGAAATATTATAAGGAATGATTGAAATTTGCATATTAAATGAATTTCAGCATGCGAAAGGAACTTATGTCATATCAAATAAGATTTAAGATCTTAATGGATTCAAAACAATAGATAGATCTTACGTGTGAAGCCATATGAAATATTAAATTAGGAATTATGAAAGATGGTTGATAGATTGACATCTTCTTGCGTGCCTTAGAAGTAAATGACTGATTTGCTCTTATCATACTCCTTATATGTTAAATTCGCTTCGTTCTCAAGAAATCAATTATCTGGTTGAAGTAGTTAAAAATGAGCAAAAAATGAAAAGAAATTTCTCAAGTAGCGTCCACAGAAGACACAGATATTTCTTCATTATTTTTCAGACACCGGCTGTAACAAATATTGTGGAAGTTCGTCCTGGGAAGAAATGTATAAACTCTTAGAAGATGAAGGACCAAGAGTGATAGACAAAGTTTCTACTACAAGCATTGATTCTACATCTGATGCAACCCTTTTTGACGTTGCATTCTTGCATATTCACAGGATATCAGCGAGACCTAAGATTCTTACTTATATATACATGGTTAAGTGGGCAATTGACCACTTAAACATTGAAGATATATTTTTCAAGAATTCGGGAGGAGAGATTATGGGTTCTTTTAAAGAAGAGGATTTAGTGGCAATGTATCATATACCAACCCTTCAGCAGAAATATATCAACAAGTATGTGTAGACTTTCAAAGAAAAACATCCAGATCCTATCAAAGTCATCCATGAATGGAAGGACAATGACGAGGAATTGAAGCAATATAAGTCTGGTACGTACCCAATTGCACAAATCCTTAATCCTTATTATTATGCCACTGGTATGTTGTGTATAATATTTTCCAAGCTAGATAGTACTAGATTTTCAAGACATTGGGCTCCCTTAATTGACACAATCGTCAATTCATTTATCCCAAATTGGGCAGACATTTTATCCAAATACCTAGCGAAACATATTATTGAATATAGGAGTAAGAGAAGTGTTTCTCTTAGACAAATACCTCTATTCTATATGTCTGCTTATGTTATGGATGATGTTTGCTTCACTTCTAATGTTCCAACCATGGGATGGAAATGGAACACCAAAGACCCTACCCGATTCATATATACCATAGAACTCTAGGATTTTGAGTTCCACTCACACTTCTATAAAATCTGCTATGGAGTCATATTGCCCATGCATCAAATGATTTTCAACAAAAAGGCTCCTAGGGTTTCTGACGAAGCCAATGTAGATATTCTTCCCGTAGCAAGATGGTTTGCCGAAGAAAAATTCACATATGTTAGAGTATTTGGGAGTTATTCTTCTCCCCATGTTCTACCTTACTATGTTTCAGATAAATTTCTTGCAAAAGAAATAGCTTATCAGCTCGTCAATGGTGTCACAAAGCAGGTAAAAGATGGTAAAAAGGCTATTTGGCCTACTTTCCCTCTACAGTGCGGCACCTTTTCTCTGGCCAATATTGGCCATACATACAAAGAGGTTCCCAAGATTCAGTTGTTAAATTTGGAATTTATGCTAGGAAGATTATATGACCCTAACGATGTGATTAAAAATTACATCGCAGAGCTAAAAATGAAGCCTTTTATAAGAGAAGAAGATGAATTGGATGATTTCTTCCAAGGCATGGAAAATTTCTCTGATATTATCAAATATGTTTCTAGTCAATTAATTCAAGAAGATGCTGAAGATTTCCAAACATATAGAAAATAGAGACTAGAAAAATTTCCTTTGAATCTATTGATCATGGAAGATGAAAACCACACTCCAAATGTTAGTCTAGATGATGAAATTAAAGATATATCTGAAAATGAATCAGATCAATCACAGTAGCAGTCCGATAATTTAGATCAATCTGAAAATGAATCTAAATCTCAGAAATCAAATGTAGAAATCGACCAAATTATTCGGGGGATAGAAGGGCTGGAGAAAACAAAGAATAATGGAACAAAATCAAAATTCAGAAATAGTTCAGCAGACTCGTAACATGTTGGATCAGTCCAATCCCCCTTTAGTGAAAGATCTGATGAATGAATTTGAGGAATTTTCTGAAGCAATAAAGACTCCCAAAGAGAATCCAAATGTTGATCAAGCATCAAGATTTCAAACTCCAAAACCTTCACAGAAAATAGTTGAGACTGTCAATCCGTTACAGAGAGTTCCAACAGTACATGAAAAAGAAATCATATCGGCTGTTGGGCTACTAGTTTTTCATTATTATTATTATTATCACTTTTTAATGCCTATTTCATCCATTTCTACCATTCTTTATCACGTCATATATCATGGTTTATCATATAATTCGATTTTATAATTATTTATGCTCTCATGGATAAATATTATTTCTTCTCCTTTATTTTTAATAAATTGATGATTATTATGCATGATTTTATCAATGATGGTTTATTAATAAAATTTTTGTAACATCACTCACCATTTTAGCCTCCAAGATATTTTCTATATTGTAGATTTTATCTCCAGCTCATCATTAAATATTCCAACTCAGAAATTCGCTGGAATAAGAAGTGACAGTTTTGTATTGGACGTTTTGGGCAAATGGAGAAGAATATGGAAAATCCGAAACATGGGTTTTGTCCAAAACGGACCGAATCAACATAATGAAGAGCATTTTTCCCAAATTCGATTTGTATTAAGAGAAAATGAAGGTTCTCTGAAGAAGATTTTTCGAGATTCACTATTACAGCCATTTTCCAAATTATGTCAGTTGCAATACCGAATTCGACTTGTTCCTATTGAATGATTGATGGAAATATATTTTCTTGCCGATCAAGTTGTTGGGAACAATCCAATTTTGTTATGAGGGATCACATTTACTATTTAATTTCTCCTCTTTCTAGCTATAAAAGGAGACATTTGTAAAAGAAAGGGGGATGGTTGTTACTTTTCGAATCCAGCTTCCATGAATTATATATCAAATTAATTTTTTTTGTCTGAAATATCAAGTTGCGCTATTGTACAATATAAAGATATAAATTGATTTTTTTTATATATAATTCATCACATATACACAATATGTTTTTCATTTTCTTTTGAATAACTATTTTTTTCAAGAGAATCATCTTATAAAGTATTAATTCTATTAAATATGTGATGATATTAATCATCATAGATTTAATAAATATCATCCTAGATCGCATCATTATTATCCCAGGTTAGATTAAATTAGACTTAGTTCAAAGTTTTTCATTTTAGAATAAATTTGTTTTAGTTTTTAGTAATTCTCCATACAAATATTTTGAGAGGAATCCACCAATCAAACAGAAACCCAAACTATGGGAAACTGGTCCCATTATATCCAGTCAGAGCCACTATTCCAAATGGAAAAGGAACTGTCTTAAGGTCCGGACCGGGTGGTTATACCCCTTGTTGTTCCATATAAGTTCCCCCATCTCATGGAGACACTCAACGTAATGGGGACCATTTATTCCTACGGGGGGAGGAATGATCAAAGTGGATATTGGTGGCCACCCACCTATTCCACCCAGTCTTTTTCCTCATTTTTCTTATTTACTATTTTTAGCATTTTTTTTGTCCTGAACTTCCTAAGCCATTTTGAGGCCCTAAACAACATTTTTTGGGGATAATTCATGCAACAATATCTTTCCAACGAGATATCATATGCACCAAATGTAGATAATATGACCAAGTTATGACCCTAGGATGTTGGTTTCCCAACTAATGCCAACAAGGCCTGTAAACTCTTGGTATAACATCTCATCAGGTTAGATTTTTGGTTGTTTAGGGGTTTCTCTTCTTATTTAATAATAAAAAGGCCCTTGAGCCTCATTGTAACATAGTTTATAGGTAGGTAGCCGCCACATCTCTTATCAAAGATAATCTACCATCGCCTGAGCTAGTTTATTTGATATTCTGTTTGTAAGCATTTTTCAGTATTTGATATTAATGGAATGAAGCATTATTCCTCTTGCATCTCTGAATTTATGTTTATTTATGTATTTTAATGTGTTCCTTCTTAAATTGGGATCATAACTAAATTTAAAAAATCCTCTTCTAGAATCAAGGAGTACCTGGTGGTTTTTTTCTTTCTCCTTTGATTTTTAAAAATACAGGGGAATGATATGATTCACCCCCTACATCAATCCATTGTCTAGCCAAGGTCATATTTTTCGTCATATGCTCAGATAATAGGAAGTTATCTATACTTTTCGTTACTCTATCAGGCCTAGCCTGATTACTTCTCCAAGTCAGCTTCATCTTCAAATGATCTATGTCAATAATCTTTTTTTTCTACTAGGTGATAGGTGAAATAGTACAAGAGAGGGTCCAGGGTTGCTTGAGGGCCCCAAGAGTCTAACACACCCAGAGAAAAGTTTAAATCCCCCCTATGATTGGGATCCCTTTAAGGAGGAAGGAATATGAGAAGAGGACATCCCAAAATTATCTTCCATCTCCATTTGGGCCATATAATTTCATAATCGTAAGATCGAGATTTCCAAAGAGAAAAAATCTAGTCCTATACCAAATCCAATACTCTAATAGGAAACAAGTTTAATGCACAAAGAGTACCAACTTATTTCTAGCCCAACTGATTACCTTAAGTATTTATAAATATGAAGTGCTAGCTTTGAAGAAGAGATTCGAGGATTTTAACTACGTCATCACCAACCCACAAGGTTTCTTGGAACATGATAATAATAATATTGTGAATTGAAACCAGAAAATTGAAGGAAAGTTTCTTTGAGGAAATTTCTAGCCCTCCAAATTTGAAAGAGATGGTTTTCATTAGTCCATGCCACCCTAAGCGGCCATATCTCTAAGAACCCCATCTATGGTTTGTTTTATACCAGAAACCATGTCAAATTTTGTGTGGTTTCTGGCTTTAGAAATGTTGTAAATCTTTCCCCTACCCATTTTTCCTCCCGAGAAAGGCTCAATCATTCCTAGCCCACCTTATTGAGCCACATGAAGAGTAAAAGTGGATTTGGTACACAAATTGTGGAGAATAAAGTTGTCCAAAAAATCAGGTTAAAAATATGCATTGGGTTTAGGAAATCAGGGAGATGAAGGACTTGAGGACCCCCAAGGAGGGGGCAGGATTCACAGGGCATGGATAAGGAAGTGATTGGAAGATAAGAAGGATCCAGAGTAAATATTATATAGTCTGACATCAAATCATGAACCAGAGTTGAAAAATAATCAATAAGAGAGTAAACCTAAGGATCACAGGGTGACATACCTGAAAAGGAGGTTGTTGGAGCTCCACTAGGTGTTGCATGAGTTAGGTCACCTTCCACTAGTGTATGAGGGGCTTCCTTTACTATATTTTATGGTTCTTGAGAAGCGATCGAAATATTGACCATAGAGATGTTCAGAGGAGCCCAAAAGAAATAATTTTTTTGTTGAATTCAATTATCATTTTCCAACAGAGTCATACGAGTCTCCCTCCGCAGTTGTTCAATTTGTACCTTTTCTTCTTGATTTTGATGAAGCGAAACTTCCAAAATTTAAGAGTATGTCGATACTAATGGCATCTGTGGAATTTAAATGGTATACCTTCATATTCCAGAGTTTGAAGGGTGTCGTTACCACCTCCCATATCCAAATCTTCTAATAATCAATCCCTAAAAGTTATTGTTAACCAAATTCGTAGCCACCATCTCATCTTTTTTCTAAAAGAAAGAGTATTCTGCATCGAAGGATCTGAAACTATTGCCCACATATTTGAATATTTACTCCTTCCATAACTTCAGTGACTATTCGAGAAGATGCACCCAAAATGTAGATACATCCAATATTTATCGATTCACATTAAAAAAAGGTGTCAAGAATTTGAATAAAATAGGGGTCGATTTTATACTCTAGACCTTTCGAGATACAGTTAGGGATTTTTTGTGAAATTTGCAGTCAAGATGAATACACCCTTTCAAAAGAAGAAAAACTTAAGGAGGGTTTGATACTATTAGACTTACCTCTGCTTCCACCCATTCCTCCAAGGCTTTGATGTTAAAATTATGACTGCAGGTTATTCCAACGAGATTTATATCTTCCATCACATCCACTTCCTGCATGCGAACGTCTACCCCAAAACTCAGGTTGAACTTCAATTGGGATTTCTTCCTTTTGATTACCTTATATTGATCTCCCTTTCTTCATTGACTAGAAGTCCCATAATGACTTTGGGGACCATCATTATTATGATCGTCCTATTAACCACCGTGAGGTTCAACCCCCCTCTTATATTGGTTGGAGAAAATAGGTTCAATGGAAGGATTTGAGCCCTGCCCAATACAGGGTTTATGCCTTCAAATGCATGTAGCCAAAAGAGGTTTTGTTGGGAGAAAGTATGCAGTTTTTAGAGATAATCATGTAAATATCATGTTATTTCCTCCCCCTATGACACAATCCCAAAAAGCAACCTTTCACATTTGTCTCTGTTGAAATTCCTACACCAAAACCTATGTAAGAGTCAAAGATCTAGAAAAGGGAGTGGAGACCATTGTATATCCCCAAAAATCTTCCAACAGTAATTCCACCTTTAAAAATTCAGCAAATTAATTGCTTGTGGTTCGTGCTAACAACTAAGGGAGGGGGAAATCCTGCAGGCAATGTGTTGTCTGTGCTAGCCTCCACTAGAGATGATACCATGGGAAAAATGGGTTGGATAGTAGATCCTTCTACTGATATATTTGTAGCATGCCATGGAGATATTAAATCCTTTGAATGTGTGAAAATAGGGCTTTCGTTGATACTCACCAATTCATAATCCACTACATCTTCCATGGATTAGTTGGAGGTTGTTATAGGGTGTCAAATTGGAAAGAGTAAGAACCAGATGAGAAACAAAAATACATCAAAATAGTTGCACCCGAGATTCTTCCTTGTAGTGAATCTTAAAGCAAGTAAATTTCAAAGCCTCGTTGACTGCACTTTGCTTGAAGTCAACACAAGCATTATTCTTCCATGTGAAAAGGTAAAAGTTAGAGGATTTTTACTAAGGGGAAGGGAGGTTTCCCCTCTGGATTTCACTAATCCCTAGCCCATCACCGACCTTCAAGGTTTCCCCCTTGAATAGGCACATGAATATCCAAAGTATTGGACATTACAATTTCTCCATACAATTTTTCATTTTTATCTCTAAAAGTAAATAATTCTAACGATATGATTCTAATTTCAAATAAAAAAATAATACATAAATTTATAAGATAATATATAGAGATTGATATTTTTTTAAGTAATATATATATATATATATATATATATATATATATATATTTTTTTTTTTTCTATTATTATCAATTTAATTTAATTCAATATTATTTTAAAATAAAATAAAACAAAACATAATAATAATAATAAATATATATAAATTTATTAATTCAACACTAATGCAGGAGCATGAACCCACCGAAGTCAAAGTTGAAATTCAGAAACCTTCCAAAAGGCAAGCGTGGAATGAGGGCGAGATTTACTCACGTTCGGTTGAGTTTGTTAATTTTTCATTAATGAAATGTTTATTTTGAACAATTGTGAGCGAAGTTAGGGATTTGATCAGATCTCACTTCATCTGATCTATATTGTATTTTTCTATTTGAATTATAAGTGTGAATGCTTAGTGGGTGTGGCCAATTGTGTGAGAATTGGTTCAACCATGGTGCCATATGTTATTATGCAATTTCTGATTTGTTTGAAATGGAGTATGGATTTCTATGTCGGATAATTCCTTTCTATTTCTAGTTTGAATGGAATCCATGTGTTTCATGATTTTTTTGACTCTAGTGGTGCTGTGTGAATTTGTTTAAGAATCACAATCATTTTATGAGCTCACAAGAAGATTTACAAAACTATTGTTGTCCTTATTGTTTGAGTGAGAATTGTTGTTAAGGTTTTAGAGTAGATTGACCAATAGAGTGGGAGATTCGAAGAAGAGCAAGCGGTGAAGACCGTTAGATCTCAAAAATATCAACGGTAGATATTAAATCACAAACTGAGCGATTTCGCACATCACCAAGTTTGATGTTTATGCATTAAGGACTTCACAATTTAAACAAATATCTTGCGATCCGATGAAGAGAAGAGCCTCGTGTCGGCATAGCGATCCAATGCATATCGCATGTGATATAGGATAACGTTAACTGAGGAGAGGTAAATCTGTGAAATGCTGAAGTGTGATAAGACATGGATGATGCAATGCGACATTTTCATCGCAGCTTCACATCGGCAAATTTATTGTTTACGGTTAGAGTTATTTGTTATGTGTTGCGACTTGCATGTCATATTTTCTCCAAAGTACGATATGGTTTGGGAGTAATATTGTGTGATGAGTTAAGGAATTCTGATTGAGATTTGTTTAAAAACTACTGAACTTGTTAGATAAAAGAGACCCACTGTTGAATGATTTCGTATGTATGTGGGCCATAACCGACAAGTCCACGGTAATATTTAAATATGTAGTTTCATGTTGCATCAAGTGGTATCAGAGCAGGGGAAGATTTCCCAAGGAGCATGTTTTGTGTGCAAAGGAAGAAGGTACAACTATGTTTAATATTGGTGAGGGTGTGGTATTTATAATTTGTGGAGGTAGCAGCCGAAGAATGTGAGAAGATTTGTAGTAACCTAGAGCAAAGAGTTGCTCAAAAAAATGGTTCCAATGGAGAGAACCATAGAGATGCCGAAATACAGAGCTCAGAGGAGAGAAGCTTAGTGAGGTATCAAGTGGCAAGAAGGACTTGCTACTGCAGAAGTTTTGTTGCAGCTCACACAAACATCGCAAAGGAAATTCCACAGAGGATGTGGGTATAATTGCTAAGATAAAAAAAGAAAAAGGAATATGACCAAGAGGTCATAAATTTTTTGTACCTCGTGAGTCTGATGCAGGAGAATCAACCCACCCAAGTCAAAGTTGAAATTAGAGAACCCTCTAGAAGGCAAGCGTGACATGAGAACGAATTTTACTCACGGTCGGTTAAGTTTGTTAATTGTTTATTAATGAAATGGATATTTTGAGAAATTGTGAGTGAATTTAGCGATTTGATCAGATCTCACTTGATCTGATCCATATTGTATTTTTTTATTTAAATTGTAAGTATGAATTCTTAGTGGGTGTGGCCAATTGTGGGAGAATTGATTCAACCATGGCGTGATATGTAATTGTGTAATTTCTGGTTTGTTTTAAATAGAGTATGGATTTCTATGTTTCATAGTTCCTATGTAATTCTAGTTTAAATGGAATCCATCTGTTTCATGAATGTTTTGATTCCAGTGTTGGTGTGTCTGTTTGTTTAAGAATCACAATCCTTTTATGAGCTGATGAAAAGCTCGACAAAACTATGGTTTTCCTTATTGTTTGAATGAAAATTATTGTTAAGGCTTTAGAGTAGATTGACCAACAGAGTGGGAGATTTAGAGAAGATCGATCATTGAAGACGGTTAGATCTTGGAAAGATCAACGGTGGAGATTAAATCGCAAACAGAGCGATTTCGCACATCGGCAAGTTTTATGTTTATGTGTTAAGGACTTCACAAGTTCAAAAAAATATCCTGTGATGTGATGAAGAGAAGAGCCACGTGTTGACATAGCACTCTAGTGCATATTGCATGTGATACAGGATAACGTTAATGAGGGGGAGGTAAATCTACAAAACACCAAAGTGGGATAAGACGTGGATGTTGCGATGTTGCGATGTGACATTGTCATCACAACTTCGCATCGCCAACTTTATTTTTATGGTGAGAGTTATTTGTTATGTGTCTCGACTTGTGATATCATATGTTCTCCAAACTTTGATATGGTTTGGGAGCTATATTGTTTGATGATTTAAGGATTTCCGATTGAGATTTTCTTAAAAAATGCTCAAGTTGTTAGATAAAATAGACCCGCAATTGAATGATTCCATATGTATGTGGGCCATAACCCACAGGTCCATGGTAATATGTAAATATGCAGTTTCGTGCTGCATCAAACACTAATTCATAACGACTAATTCTTAACAGCTAATTTTTAATTGTTAACTCTGGAAGCATATGCTTTTATGCTATTTAAAAATTTGGATTAATTGACTTTTTTCACCTTTGTCATGAGGATAAACCACATTATATGGTTCGAAACGTCGACCATATATTAATAGTTTGAATAATAATAAAAAATCTTATTATTAATGGAAAGATTATTTTTTTATAATAGTTTTCCATTTTTTTTAAGTTTTAAATTAATAAATAAAATTGAGAATGTTTTTATAAAAAATGTTCCTAAAACTATTTATAGGATTGTAACAACAAAAATTGAGATGTAAAATGATCGAATATTATTATTTAGGTTAAAAAATAGTGCAAAGAAACTACATAAATCATTTCTTAAGTATTGAATAATAATGCACTTAAACTACCTAAATTGATCATTTCTTAAGTATTGAATAATAATGCAGTGAAACTACCTAAAATGGCATGCCACACGCGGGATATTACATAGGAAATTGAACGTTATTACAATAATTTCAATAAAAATAGATTTTTTTTTTCCCACATAAGATTGTTTTAGTATTTTGAATATTAAACAAAAGAATATATTAGTGTAGTTTTATTAATTAAAGGTTGAGAAATGTTTATAGGAAAAAAAATGTATAACTACTTTAGAGATAAATCTCAATCTTTGATTTGTGTATAATAATAAGAATATTCTATAGATATTAAACCCATACAATCTACCTAATAGTTAATACTAGTTAAATTAAATTATTAAATTAAAATTTTGGAAGCCATTTTCCAAAATAAACGCACCTATGAGAATAATTAATGAAATAAGGTGTGTCATATCCATCCCCTAAAATGCTCTCTTATCATGAAAACAAGTAGTTGGGGGGAAATTTTATTATGAAAAGCTACAATGAAGGTTTAATCAACCATCCCCTTATTAAATCATTGTTGGGAAAATTTTTGGACATGTCAAAATCTTGGATATTGTTAAAAAAATGTAGCAAGAAAGGCTCACTTTGACATAAACCTTAGTCAAATTAAGTAAATCTAATTTCCACATGAGTAGGACAACTTGGAGGTAGTTAACTAGCGTTACATAGCTCTTCTCACTTAGTTAGCTCAGTAAATTCGAGTTAGAGGGCTTGGATTTCAGTTATGCATGTGTGATTTCTAAAATTTAGCAATCTAGTTTACTTATTTTCACTTGTATTCAATTAACTAACCTCTAAATTTTTATAAAGTTGGTTTTGCAATCAGACAATAATCTAACTCATAGATTTTTCAGTTAACTAATTAATGAGCCAACAATATCTAATGCATGCATGGAATTCAAGTTCCTTAGCTAAAGTGGAGATGACAAGGCAGTGTAACATGAGTTGTATACTAGTTGAGTGTATTGGTGTTGCATGAAGTCAAAATATAAATCCTTGGGAATTGCGCAAGAAAATAGGAGGAAATTCCTATCTTTTAGGATCTAATTTCCTTAGGAATTGTGAAAAGAAATAAGAGGCTAGATGAGAAAATAGTTGGCTAAGTGTTGGCTAGAGTTTGTCATTCAACAGAGAACAATTATTCAATTGTAATAGTTTCTATATTCAAATGATTAAGGAAAAGTGGCTTGAGGGGTTTTTCCTTGCTGGGTTGCGCTAGAAATCATTATGTGCTTGTGGTTTTTTTTGTTGCATGTCTATGCATGTCGTTCTAAACTGTTATTTCCATTCCACAGACTAGTAGAGTAGAATTGGTGTCTCTTGTTTTCAGTTCAAAATCTTGAGCAGTTGCAATCACATTAGAGGTCAATTTTTTGAATCTTTTCTTTAGGAATTTCGAATTGCATCTTCAATGCAATATTTTTTCTTCAGGATCGGGAGAATGTATTTCAATGGTTTGAGATTGGAGTATTCCCTAGAGGGTAGATTGAAATTGATAGCATGGAAATATCGAATGGAAGTAGTGCTTGATGATAATTTTGTGTTAGAATATGTTAAAACAAATATTGAAAAACATCCATAGTTGGATCCGCAAAAGTTAACCCAATTGAAGAAGGATGTTGCAAAGGCTAGAAGAATTATTATGGAAGGTGTGAGAGACCATATGGTCTCAAATCTCTTGGAAAAGAGACACCATTTTATATTTGGAAGATATTGACTGAACTATTGGAAAATAGAAGTGACCATAGAAAATTGGCCATGAAAGACAAAGTTTGAAACATCGGGATGCTAAAAAATGAAATTATTCCATAGTATCTCTCTAGGTTTACATAAAATATAGATGATCTTGGAGGGGTTGGGGTGAATATAGAATAATATGACCTTGTGAGCCTAGCTCTTTTAGGCCTTCAAAAATCCTGGCACAACTATTAGAAATTTTTGAATGGAAGGGAAACATCATTGAATTGGGAAATTTTATGGTCCGATTTGGTTCAAGAAGAGTTCAAGATAAATAACAGAGATGGAAGATCATCCATAGCATAGAAAGAAGAGAAAATTTCCTTGGTTAGAAAGGGGAAGAAAGGAAGAGGAAAGAAGACCGAAAGAAAACATGAATACACCAAAATAATGGGAAGAAGAAATACTTGAGAAAGATAAAATGCTTCCACTACCATGAATATGGGCACTATGCAATTAACATGCCCACACAAGAATTATAACAAGAATTCGTGAGAAGGAGCATGAGGTGAATAAATAGCTTCATAATTCGAATTAGACTTCACCCTAATAGCATGCATGGACAACACTGCCACGAATATGGAAACTATGAAACAATATTTCTGCATAAGAATACTAACAAGAAGCCTTCAAGAGGAGTAGGAGGCTAATCATTGGCTTCAAAATTCGAATTAGACTTCACCCTAATAAGATGCATGGCCAATATTATTATGGGGAGTGTTTACTACCTTGATTTCGACGCCTCATTCCATATGACATGGTGTAAGGAAATTTTCAGCAGCTTGGAGAAGTATCTCCAGATCCATATCAAATTGGGAGATGCTAGGAGGTACATTGCTACAAGAATTGGTACTATCACTCTTGAGAGGGAGAAATCCTCCCATATTCACCTTGAAGATGTTATTCCATTGTTCTTGGGACAAAGAATATCCTGGTATTTGTAGAAGTATTGGAGGATCATGGTTATGGTGTTATTTTTCAGTAAAGGGAAATCATTTCTGAGATGGATAGCTAACGAAAAAGTGAAGTAGATTGAAGTTTGAGTCAAGAACATATACAAAATTGAGGTGGGAAAATGTTTTGCATTGGGTAGCAAGGAATAAAAATTGTAGATTCAACATGTTGGACAACTATGACACAAGAGGTTAGTTCATCTACACCATGGTTCCTTAAAAATCATGTAGAAAATTACCATTGGTCTCTCTAAAGGCTCCCTTGACTAGCAATATGTCTGCAAGGATTGCACATTGGGGAAATATGTCAAATCCACTTTCCATGCATGAGATAGTAGAGAATATTCAATCTAGGAGCGAGTCCACACTGATGTTTGTGGACCCTTTTCTAAAAACTCCACAATGAGACATAATTACTATGTTATTTTTATTAATGAATTCTAGAAAATGTCGGATCTTTTTCAGGCATAAGAAGGATCAATCCTTCTCGAAATTTTTTGAAATAAAGGAATTGGTTGAGAGGGATAATGGGAAGAAAATGAAAGCTCCTACGATTAACAATGGAAGTGAACTTGTTTCGAATTCCTTCAAGGTTTTTTGTGCCAAATAAGGTATTTGAAGAGATCTAACAACACCCCATAATCCACAAAAAAATGGGGTATATGGGAGGAATAATAGGAGAATATTGAGAGAAGCAAGGGCCATGTTGCATGATCATAGATTATCATTACATCTATGGGAAAAATCATGAAACGCCACAATCTACTTGCAGAACATGAGTCCTAATAGAATAATTGGTATGATCACACTAGAGGAAGATTTCTCTGGGGAAAAGCCTGATGTGTCTCATTTCATAGTTTTTGGAACTTCATTTTGTTTTCATGTACCCAAGAATTCATGGAAGAAGCTTGAGCCTACCATAGAGTTTGGATTTTTTGTAGGATACACTAAAAATCCACATAATTACCAGGTGTATTTTGCTTCACTGAGGATGACAGTTGTAAGGAGAAATGTCAATTTCGATGAGGAAAAAGCTATTATATGCTCTCAAGAATGTGAGTTAAGTATTCCACTGGAATAGGAGCTTCTAGCTCTAGTAAAGGAGGAGCCTCAGGATGAGCTTAAGAAGGTTGTGGAGAAGCCACATCTAGAGGATCATGCATGAGGCTGAGTGGATGCACCCGCTCAACCATAATATTCTAGAAAGGAGAGAAATAGAATGAGGGAAGTTTATAGATTGATACAAGATGCATCAGAGCATGTGGGAACTCTTACATCACAACATAGGGAGAGGAAGTCACCCGATAGGTACACAGGTTACTTGAATCTCATGACAAATATCATTGAGTCAAAGCCTTCGTCATTTGAGGAAGAAATTTCTCAACATGTTTGGGTTGATGCCATGGTGGAAGAATATGAATCCATGATGAAGAAAAGTGTATGGGAAGTGCTATTGAGACTAGAAGGGAAATAAATGGTTGGTTCGATATGGGTGTACAAAGTGAAGCATGCAAAGGATGGGAGCATAGAGAAGTACAAGGTCTGATTTGTGGCCAAAGGATTCTCTCAGATAAAGGGAGTGGACTATGAGGAAAATTTTTCATGTGTTGCAAGATATTCCTCAATCAGTTCAATTCTAGCATTAGTTGTGGAGATGGGGTGCAAATACACCAAATGGATGTGAAGACCTTCTTTCTCAACAATTTTAATGAGGAGGAAATTTACTTATAGAATTCAAAAGGATTTGATACATATGATAGGGAGTCACATGTATCTAGACTAAAGAGAGCATTGTGTGGTATCAAATAGGCACCCCAAGCATAATACACTTGCATCAACAATTATCTCAGTGGATTTGGCTACACCAAAAGTGAAGAAGATGTACACGTCTAGCACATTGTGGTAGATGATAGTTTACTTATTCTTGTTTTTTATGACGATGATT
Source organism: Pinus albicaulis (assembly GCA_034641835.2). NCBI lineage: Eukaryota > Viridiplantae > Streptophyta > Pinopsida > Pinales > Pinaceae > Pinus > Pinus albicaulis. Next base: position 488,124,744 of record CM076569.1, read on the forward strand.
TACTATTGGTAAGTGATGCGTAATTGATCCACTTTTGCAAATAGGATATTGTAAGGAAATTTTAGATGAATACATGGGATTAATGCATTACTTCTTGTTGTGCTACTCAAAAACCCCCATTATTTTAGAGTATATACCTTAGAGAAAATAATGGGGAACCCTTTAAATTTTTAGGATAATACAATAAAAATTTTGTGATTTTGTTGTGCTATACAACAACCCCCCATTTATTTTTATTAAATAAGGAACCCTTTAGAAATAAATAGGAAATTATTTTTATAATTTCCTAAAATAAAAACTTAGAAAAATAAAAATTTTCTGTTTTTTCCCTTAAAGCGCATCGCATATTACATATCTTATTTCAAAAAGAATTATAAAACGTAAAAGAAGCAAATTGCAAAATGCGTTTGAAGCCTTTCCGAAGAAATAAATGCAAATACCTTGAAAAACATTAAAGTCATCATTTTATTCTTCCTTTGCGCATCACACTTTATTTAATCAAAAAATATTTAAGACATGAACTGTATAAGTTGCGATACCCATGGACCCGAAAAACAAATAAACTAGAAAATATAAAATCTTTCGCGCTCGTGTTCATTTTAAGTTTTTTCACAACGCGCATTGTGTGCAACTTATGATATATACCGAAACACTATTCTATAAAAGTTACGATCTTTGATTTGTGCAGATCGCATTTCGCAGCCTTTAAAGGTAAATCATCATGAAATATTATAAGGAATGATTTCGATTTGTGTATTAAATGAATTTCAGCATGTGAAAGCAACTTATGTCATATCAAATAAGATTTAAGATCTTAACGGATTTAAAAAATTAGATAGATCTTATGTGTGAAGCCATGTGAAATATTAAATTAGGAATTATGAAAGATGGTTGATAGATTGACATCTTCTCGCATGCCCTAGAAGTAAATGACTGATTTTCTCTTATAATACTCCTTATATGTGAAATTCGCTTCATTCTCAGGAAATCAATTATCTGGTTGAAGCAATTCAAAATGAGAAAAAAGGGCAAAGAAATTTCTCAAGCAGCATCCACAGAAGACACATATATATCTTCATTATTTTTAGAAACCGTCTGTAACAAAGACTGTGGCAGTTCATCCTGGGAAGAAATGTATAAATTCTTAGAAGATGAAGGACCAAGAGTGATAGACAAAGTTTCTATTATAGGCGCTGATTCTACATCTAATGCAACCCTTTTTGATGTTGCATGCTCACATATTCATAGGATAGCGGCGAGACCTAAGATTTTTCCTTATACAGAGATGGTTAAGTGGGCAATTGACCACTTAAACATTGAAGATATAATTTTCAAGAGTTCAAGAGGAGAGATTGTGGGTTCTTTTAAAACATAGGATTTAGCAGAAATGTATCATAGACCATTCCCATAGCAGAAATACGACAACAAGTATGTGTAGAATTCAAAGAAAAACATCCAGATTTTATCAAAGTCATCCATGAATGGAAGGACAATGAAGGGAAATTGAAGCAAGATAAGTCTGGTACTTACCCAATTTCACAAATCCTTAATCCTTATTAATATGCTGCTGGTATGTTGTGTAGAATATTTTCCAAGCCTCATAGTACTATATTTTCAAGAGATTGGGTTCCCTTAATTGACGCAATTGTCAATTCATTTATCCTAAATTGGGAAAAAAAATTATCCAACCACCTAGCCAAACGTATCACTGCATATAAGAATAAGAGAAGTGTTTCTCTGAGACAAATACCTCCATTCTATATGTCTGCTTATGTTATGGATGCTATCTTCTTCACTTCTAATTTTCCAACCATGGGTTGGAAATGGACCACCAAAGGCCCTACCCCAGTTCATATCTACCAAAGAGAACTCTGGGATTCTGAGTTCCACTTACACTTCTATAAAATATGATATGGAGTCATATTGCCCATGCATCAGATGATTTTCAACAAAAAGGTTCCTAGGGTTTCTAAAGAAGCCAATGTAGATATTCTTCTTGTAGTAATATGGTTTGCCGAAGAAGAATTCACATATGTTAGAGTATTTGGCAGTTATTATTCTCCCCATGTTTTCCCTTACTATGTTCCAGATAAATTTCTTGCAAAAGAAATATCTTATCAGCTCGTCAACGGTCTCACAAAGCAACTAAAAGATGGTAAAACGGTTATTTGGCCTACTTTCCCTCTACAGTGCGACACCTTTGCTCTAGCAAATATTGGCCATACATACAAATAGGTTCCCAATATTCAGTTGTTAAATTTGGCATTTATGCCAGGAAGATTATATGACCCCAATGACGTGATTAAAAGTTACATCGCAGAGCTAAAAATGAAGCCTTTTATAAGAGAAGAAGATGAATTCGATGATTTCTTCCAAGGCATGGAAAATTTGTCTGATATTATCAAATATGTTTCTAGTAAAGTAAGTCAAGAATATGTTGAAGCTTTTCAAACATATAGAAACAAGAGACTAGAAAAAGTTCCTTTGAATCTGTTGATCATTGAAGATGAAACACACATTCCAAGTGTTAGTCTAAATGATGAAATGAAAGATATATCTGAAAATGAATCAGGGAAATCACAACAGAAGTCTCATAGTTCAGATCAATCTGAAAATGGATCTGAATCTCAGAAAGAAAATTTAGAAATCAACCAAATTATTCAAGATAAAGAAGGGCTGGAGAAAAAAAAGAATAATGGAACAAAATCAAATTTGGAAACAGTTCAGCAAACTCATAACATGTTGGATCAGTCCAAGATGCCTCAAGTGAAAGATTTGACGAATGAATGGGAGGAATTTTCTGAAGCAATAAAGACTCCCAAAGATAATTCAAATGCTAATCAAGAATCAAGCTTTCAAACACAAGAACCTTCACAGAAAATAGTTGAGACTGTCAATCCGCTACGAAGATTTCCAGTAGTACATGAAAAATAAATCATACCGGCCTACCCTACAGATTAGACAATTATAAAAATTGAAGATATTCCATCTTTAGGCATTTTCTATAGTCCTAGTTACAAATTTGTAGTTAAAAGGAATAAAAGAAGAAGAATTGATGAAACAACTCCAAAACCAACCAATGAATCAGTTGATGCACTTTGGAAAGATTCCGCAGATGATCCCACTGAACATCTAACCAAGTTATCACAATATGCAGGGGCATATGCTACCGCTACTTTCGATAAAGCTACTAAGGTTAGAGTATTGTTGAAACAAAAGGAAACCAAAGTGCAAGAATTAGAACAATTGTTGAAAGAAGAGAAAGCCAAATCCATTGAGCAGATCAGAATAAGCACAACTCAATTTCATGAAAATATTAAAAACCCCAAATCAAAGTATCAAACAGAGCTAGATGAAAGGAAAGCAAATCTAGAAAAAGAAATGGTTGAGCTACAAAGTCAACCACAGTTAGAACAATTCATCAAAGAAGCACTTGATGTAAACACTATGTTAAAGAAAGAACAAGAAATGTTTTGTCACCAAGTGTCCATGATTGATTCTTATTGTGATTCCAATAAGATAATGGTTCAGCAAATAGAAATTCAGAAACTGCAATGTGAAAGACTTGAAAAGAAGATCGAAGAACACATTCAGTGGCAAATTTCAGATACAGGAAAACAAGCTAATCTACCACAAATAGATAAGCTTCATAAATAGTTGTTATTCATAGAATGAAGAGCACAAATTAATCAAGTAGAGAAAGCACCAGTCAAGACGTCCAAGAAATGAAATGAAATTATTCACTTTATGTGTGATCAATTATTTAAAACAGAACTTCTCAAAGAAAGCACGTCTCATGTATTTTTAAGAACAAAGGAAGTAGAAATAAAATGGAGACAAAGAGCAGTTACACAAGAGGAAATGATAAAAAAATTTAGTATGATTGATCAGGAGAATTACTAGAATTTTCTAATCAAACCTTATCATCAACATCAAACTCTTCAGTCTCTTACAGATTCAGCAAAAAGATCACATTCAGTAATTTCAAATGATATTTTCAAGGGACAAATTAGATCACGGATATCACAGCCAGCTTAGCTTAAATCAATGCAAGATATTTGTCAGCTTCATGATCACATTCAGAAAGAAGGACAGAATTCGAAAAATCAAGATTGTTAGTTCAAAGTTCCTAAATTATTGTTTATTTAAGTTTTTAGAGAAAGGTTGTTTGAAACCTCGTCTACATTTTTGTAATAATTTAATGTTAGTTTGCAGTTAGTTTAGTACTTAAACCTTCTCATGCATTTAGAGAAGGGTCCAGAATTTTATTGAGAACATTTACAAAGAATGCTTAATTGTAAGTAAGTTTGTCGATGCCTTGAGAAAGTAATGGAACACGACCTTTTCAGTTATATATAATTTTTTTTATCACCATTGATGCACTTCTGTATTCTTTGAAAGACTCCTTGATAGAAGAATTGAATGTGGTCTATTATCAGTGATAAGATAAACAGAGTAGTACACATCTGGTACTATTATCATGTATGCTAATTCTGTTTTTTGAATATTAGTGATGAATCCAACTTCCATGAATTATATATGAAATTAATTGTTTTTGTCTGAAATATCAAGTTTCACTATTGTACGATATAAAGATAGAAATTGATTTGTTTTATATATAAGTCATCAGATATATGCGATATGCTTTTCATTTTCTTTTGATTAACTATTTTTTTCAAGAGAATATCTTATAAAGTATTAATTCTATTAAATCTGTGATAATATTAATCATCACAGATTAAATAGATAGCATCCTAGATCGCATCAATATTATCCCGGGTTAGATTAAATTAGAATTAATTCAAAGTTTTGCATATTAGAATAATTTTGTTTTAATTTTTAGTAATTCTTCATGCAAATATTTTGAGAGGAATCCATCAATCAAACAAAAACCCAAACTCTGGGAAACTGGCCCCATTATATCCAGTCAGAGCCACTATTCCAAATGGAAAAGGAACTGTCTTAAGGTCCAAACCGGGTGGTTATCCCCCTTGTTGTTGCCACAGATTTTTGAGGCCCCAACATTTTTGGCGCTAGAAGGAGGGCGACTATGAATGGCATATAAGTCTAAATCTCAAATTAAAAGCCCTCAAAAGATTCTATCTCCGCAAGAGCATTCTACCACTTCTCGATCACATTCCAAATCCCCAATTCAGAAATCAGAAATAATAGAAAGCTTTCCATCATCTCCTGAAGTATCTCGACATTCATCTACTTCAGAATTCACTCTCGAATCTCCCAAAGTCGAGTATTTAATTCAGAAATGAGAAGGAATATCTATTTCCTCCGAAAATCCTGTTAACCAAGAAGCTTCTGAGGAAAGTGTTACTTATCTATTTAGAGAAACTGGACTATTAACCAGATCTAAAAGCGAGAAACTTGGAATTCCAACTTTTGAATTTCCAATTGAATCATTTCACAAAAAAATTTCTATATCTATATCCAATTCAGATACAAGTGAAGTTACATCAAATTTCCCTTCAGTTACTTATTCACATCCTCTTACTCAATCTACATCTTCTCAGCCTTCCATTTCCTCTACTCAAACAATTAGTCCTATCACGAGTAGTACTGTTCCAATTGTAAGTTCTTCATTCATTCCTCCTACTTCTGGATCTACTTCTATATCTTCACAAAATTCAAATCCAATTATGGCTAATCAACCATGGATGAATCCTAGTGTTGTATTAATAGAAAATCCAAATCCTCTGCTGGTTCATCGAGAAAAATGATTACCTAAATATAATCCAGATGATGGTCTTCCTGCTGAAGAAAATATCAATAATTTTATGTTAGCCATGAATCTCAATGGATTTTCTCATGAATATATCGTAGTCATATTATTTTTTTATACTTTACAAGGATCTACAGGATCCTATTAGTTTTCACTTCCAGTGGGATTTATTGCCGATTGGGCAACTTTCGAGCAAGTTCTCCCAGCAAAATTTGGAGATGATAGAACTGTTGCATCCTTGATCAGTGCCCTTTCTAACCTTAAAAAAAATTCAGGGGAAAGGATCAAAGATTTCAACTCCAGATTTAACAAGTTATTAAACGAAATTCCAACTGCTTCTAAACCTACTGTTGATGTACAAATAGAATGGTATATTTCTTATTTTCCTTCTAATGTAGCTATTTTCGTAGATAGAGCTAATAAAACTACCCTTTTAGAAAACATGAAAGAAGCCCTTCCTATAGAGAAAATAATCTTAGCATTAGAAAAACGTTCAACAATAGAAGATAAGAAAACCAAGAAAGTGACATTTAGTCAAGATTAAAAAAAAAAAGTCTCGAAAGATCCATTTGATCTTGAAGGTCTTCAAATAGTGTTAAAGACCATGTCAAACGATATGATTGAAATAAAGAAACAGGTTTCTGAAACCTCAAGACCTAAAATATCATTTCGCCCATTTAAGAAAAACCCTTCTTCAACATCTCAACCTCCAAACATGATTTCGAATGTTGAATCTGATCAAGATACTAAAGATCCCTCACCATCTAAACAAGAGGTAGAATATAAGGAAGAAGTTGAATTAAATGGTTTATGGGATTTCATTCTCCCCACAGAAGAATAAAATGAAGCTATGCCTGTTCCTATAAGAAGTAAATGTTATTTTGATTCAACTGTATCAAATCAAAAATAGAAAACTCTCCCCACCAAGGAGCAAATAGCTGTCAGAAAATCTAAAACTGTTCAGACATATTTTATTCCACCAGATCCTAATAAAAATTCTAAAACTCTGATAGTTTCAAATATAGTGGAATATAATATAGTCGAGGATATGAAAAGGACCAAAGCAAATATTTCATTACACAAAATGACCAAAATCAAACAACTGTAGAAAATTTTTCTTAGAGAACTCGAAGCAATTCCTGTAGAACCTATATAGCCACCAGTTATAGCACAAACTTCTAAAGATATGGGGAAACCTCCATTATCTGCAAACAAATTAAATCCCAATGATCTTGTTTTAATTGGTGATAGATATATTTCTCACACTCTTCCTTTACTTTTGACTTATGATATTTTCAACAAAAATGTTCATAATTGTCTTATTGACTCTGGAGCTTCTTCAAACATTATGCCAAGAATGGTGTGTACAAAATTGAATATCACTCCTCAAAATTCAGCTGTACATATAGTTCAATTGGATAGAACAAGAGTTGAAGTTATTGGAGAAATGATGTTAGTATCTATTAGGTTATCATCCAATCCAAAGGTACTACAAGTAATTGATATTTTGGTCACAGACATCCCTGAATTTTATGGTCTTATTTTAAGTAGAGATTGGTCTGAAAAGTTACATGGATATTTTTCCACTGATTGGTCACACATGTGGTTGCCATACAATGGAAAACCAAATCAAATTAGAATTGAATGTGAAAAATTCATGAAATGTACAATCACTAAATTAGAAGAAGCAAATGAGCCTGTAGCTTTCACCAATAATATCATAGGAAACTATTCGGCTGAGTCATTTCTTGGATCATTCAATGCTCACGTTTCACCTTTTTCAATAAACACTGTTATTTCTCAAATTGAAAACTTTTCTCAAACATATGCTTATAGATGTGTTAATCATAGCAATCAGATTCCAAAACAGTATTTATTTTGGACTTTATACTTTGATGGTTCGAAATCGGAAGATGGTGCAAGAGCAGGTTGCGTTTTAATTGATCCACAAGGAGAAAAAACAATGGTAGCTTGCAAACTTGAGTTTCGTTGCACAAATAATATTGCTGAATGTGAAGCACTGAGACAAGGTCTATATAAAGCTATACGATTGAATGTTAAATATTTGCAAGTATATGGAGATTCTAAGATAATTGTTAGACAAGTCAGAAATATGATTCATTGTATTTCTGGACATTTAAGACATTAAAACACTTTAGCTCAGAATCTTACTTCCCATTCTACTGCATTCAATATCTCAATAGTTCCTAGATTACAAAATGCAAGTGCTGATTTACTTGCTAATGTAGCATCTAGACTCATACCATATGAAGAATTTAGCCCAGATAGATTTTCAATTGAGTTAATTTTTAGGCCTTCCATTCCTGACAATGTAACAAATTGGAGAGTATTTAATAATGATGCAGATATAGTAGACTTTCTTACATCAAACAGAGCTTATGAAGGTCAGATCAAAGATGAAAATGAACATGATTTACAGATTGAAGATAAATCAAATACTAATTCAATTCCTAAATATGTAGTCAAATGGAAGATATTTATGATTTTAAAGATAGGTTTAAGAAGGTAACCAATTTTAAAACTCAAAGTTTTACTTTAAATTTTGAATTGATTAACCTTGGTACACTAGAAAAACCTCAAAACATTAACTTAGGTCTTGCTTTAAAACCTGAAGAAGGGATGTAATTAATTAAATTTCTAAAAAAATATAAAGATATCTTTGCATGGGATTATTTAGACCTTAATACATATGATACTTCCATAGTTCAACATATCATACCTATGATCTCAGATGACAAGCTGTTTCAACAAAAACTTAGGAAAATTCATCTAAATCTAGAAAGTCGAATTAAATCTGAATTAAATAAAATGCTCAAAGCCAAGGTCATTTTTCTTGTTAGACATTCGAAATGGGTGTCAAACATGGTTCCAGTTAGGAAAAAGAATGGAGACATTATGATTTTCATAGACTTCATAAATTTGAATAAATCCTGTCAAAAAGATATTTTTCCCTTACCCACCATGGAACAGATATTACAATTAGTCGCAGGATTTGAATTCATGTCTTTTCTCAATGGATTTTTAGGGAACAATGAGATCATGGTACATCCTGATGATATATTAAAAACAACATTTAGGACAAAGTGGGGAACATACTCATATCAAAAGATGCCTTTTCGGCTGATTAATGTTGGTGCTACATTTCAACGTGCTATGGATATAGCTTTCAGAGGACTAATCAATAGCTCAATTTTTATATAATTAGATGACATTACTATTTACTCTAAGCAGAGGAATAGTCACATTAATAACCTAAAAAACATTTTTGAAAGATGTAGAAAATATGGTATCTCCTTGAATCCTAAAAAATGTTATTTTGCTTTATTAGAAGGTAAATTATTGGTGTTCATTGTTTCTAAATAAGGAATTCATATAGACCCTAATAGGATTCAAGAAATTGAAAATATCCTCTACCACACAATAAAAAAACAATGCAATCATTTTTAGGACAAATTAATTTTGTAAAAATATTCGTTCCAGATTTTTCCCAAATCATCTTACCCCTACAATCAATCATCAAGAAAAAATCAATTTTTAAATGGGGAAAAGAAGAAAGAAATTCTACCAAGTTGATGAAAAAATCCATCATTGAAGCTCCCTCTTTAATAACTCCCGATTTTCTTAAAACATTTTTATTATATACATTTTCTTCTAATACATCATACACAACAGTTTTGGCATAGTTAAATGATCAAAACATTGAAGCACCGATTGCATTTTTTAGTTCTAACCTTCAAGGTGTTGAGTTAAATTATTCAGTTGTAGAAAAACAAGCGTATGCTGTGTTTAAATCTTTGAAACATTTCAGACATTTTCTCCTAAAAGCACATACTAAAATAATAGTACCTTACTCGGCGGTAAGGAAATTATTAATTCAATGAGAAGTAGGAGAGAAGAGAGAAAATTGGGTCACTGCACTTCAAGAATATGATGTAGAGATACATCCGGCTAAAATTTTTAAAGGACAAGGTCTTTGTAGGATGTTAGCCAAATCTTCTCATTTATCAACAGAAGAAGATTAATCAAATGAAATACAACTGTATGAGGTAAGCCTAAATGATTATCAATCATAATATGTTGATCTTAAATTTTTCTTGAAAAATGGATATGCTCCATTATATCTCAATTATACAGCAAAGCGTGCTCTAGGACTTAAATAAAATCAATATCAACTCATATATGATGTGTTATTCAGGAAGAATTATGATTTTATATTATTGAAATGTTTAGAAAAAACTGAAGCTGAAAAAGTAATGCAAGAATTACATGATGGACCAGCTGGAGGTCATTTCGGAGGAAACACCACAACTCATAAAATACTGAATGATGGTTATTATTGGCCAACTCTGTTTAAGGATGCACATGAATATGTAAGAAAATGTAAAGTATGTCAAACTTCAGCAGGAAGAGAAAAGAAAGCAACATTTCCACTACAGCTAGTAAATATCCAACAACCATTTGAACAATGGGGGTTAGATATTATAGGTGAAATAACTCCTAAATCTTCAAAACAAGACATGTATATTCTAACTGCAACTGATTATTTCAAAAAATGGGTAGAAGCTATTGCATTAAAGGTGTTTAATACACAAAGTATTACAGATTTTATTGATCAGTTCATAATCACCAGGTTTGGTCTCCCATCAGCTTTGATATTTGATAATGCATCTTACTTTTCTGGAAATGGCCTGATAGAATTTTCTTTGAAAAAAGGTTTTAAATTAAAATACTCAGCTAACTATTATCCACAAGGTAATGGATTAGCTGAATCCACAGATAAAAACCATATCAGAATCATCAAACGAACTATAGAACAAAATCATAAAAATTGGCACAAAGCACTATTATTTTGTCTTTGGGCAGATATGATTACCCACAAAGCTTCAATAGGTACTTCTCCATTTGTCTTAGTTTATGGGAAAGAATCAATTATACCTACAAACATAACAATACCATCATTCGCTTTAGTGCAGTTTATTGATGAAAATCCTTCCTCTTCCCTTCAACTTAGAGAAGATCAAATTTTTAAGTAGGAAGAAGAAAGAGAAAATGCTAAACAAACTCATATACATCATCAACAAATAGTAAAAGCTTCATTTGACTCAATTTCTGCCAGTTCAAAAAAATTTCAAACTAGTGATTTGGTATTAAAATGGGATAAAGCGCATGAGGAAAAGGGTAAACATAGGAAGTTTCAAAAGCTCTGGCTAGGTCCATTTCAAATAATTGAAGAGATAGGCCCATCAACATTTTTGTTACAAGATTTATCAGGAAAGAAGGATTCTTTACCTGTTAATGGGAAAATTTTGAAAAAATATTTCTCATAGGAGGTGACCCCTTCTATCCTTGTATATTAAAATCTTTTGTTTTTTCTGTAAAAATAAAATCTTGTTTAGTACTGATAGTTGTCCTTTCAAAATAAATCTCTGATAAATTTCTTTTGATTTTTCTTTTCAGTCACAAAAAATGAAAAAGTTAAGGAAGGAAAATCAAAATATTTAGAGAGCCAGATTGCTTTTATCTTTCTGAAAAAATGAAATTTCAATAAAACAACTATTTTGTTTGATTTAGTCTCATTTTTATATAGGATGAATATTCTTTTATCAGTTAAGAAAAGAAACTTTAATATAGTAAGAAACTTCTTGCAGAAAAGCAATCTAAAACTCGAAATTATCATCCAATATCTTAAAAGGACTTATGATTCATTCCATTTGGAAAATCTTATAAATTTTCAAAAACGAATTCAGAAGAAAAAAAATGATTTGAAGAAAAACTTAAAAGATAATAAGTCTCATCATGAGCTTGTTTACCATGTTCATAAATAAATAGTTAAATTAACATTACTAATACTGTCTATCAAAACAATGTAATGACTTGAGATTATATCATAAATAGAAGGGGTATCATCAAGACCCAGCTTGATCAGTTTAAATACTATTTGTGAATGGCATTGTCATAATTTGGTTACCAAGCCAAGACAATGGCTTTGAAGTAGATAAAAATATAAAATAAAAGTTGTCATAAATCAGAATTTACTTATGAAAACTATGAGAAATACTGGATGGGAAGATGGATCATAGCTGGGTAAAAGGTAACCGTGCCAAAAGCTTAAAATTTCCTATTGGAACAGAGGCTCTATCTGTGATAAAGGAGTAAATTTTTATAAAGTTGATCTGTAAAGGTTATTTACTTTATCCTTTTAAACTAAGTAAGGACTGATATAGATTTTCATTCTTATATCTTTATAGAGGAATTCTCATGAATAGTGAATAAAAGAAATTTTCATTGTTTGGTATAGATACTATTTACTTGAAATTTCATTCTGCTAACTTTTTATTTTCAAAAAAATTTTAGAATTCTCAAAAAATAAAAATAAAAAAATTATCAGAGATATTTGGTTCATCCAAGTGAATCACCAATTGTTGTGCTATACAACAACCCCCCCATTTATTTCTATTAAATAGAGACCCTTTAGAAATAAATAGGAAATTATTTTTACAACTTCCTAAAATAAAAACTTAGAAAAATAAAATTTTCTGTTTGTTCCCTTTAAGTGCATCGCATATTACATATCTTATTTAAAAAATAATTATAAAACATAAAAGAAGTATATTGCGAAATGCGCTCGAATTCTTTCAGAACAAATAAATGCAAATACCTTGAAAAACATTAAAATCATCATTTTATTCTTCCTTTGTGCATCACACTTTATGTAATGAAAAAAGCTTTAATACATGAATGGTATAAGTTACGATACTTGCGGACCCGACAAACAAATAAACTAGGAAAAATAAAATCTTTCACGCTCACGTCCATTTTAATTTTTTTCACAATTCGCATTGCGCGCAACTTATGATATATACCCAAACGCTATCCTATAAAATTTGTGATCTGTGATTTGTGCAAATCGCATTTAGCAGCCTTTAAAGGTCAGTCATCACAAAATATTATAAGGAATGATTGCAATTTGCGTATTAAATGAATTTCAGCATGTGAAAGATACTTATGTCATATCAAATCAGATTTAAGATCTTAATGGCTTTAAAAAATAGATATATCTTACGTGCGAATCCATGTGAAATATTGAATTAGGAATTATGAAAGATGGTTGATAGATTGACATCTTCTCTCATGCCTTAGAATTAAATGACTGATTTTCTCTTATAATACTCCTTATATGTTAAATTCGCTTCTTTCTTAGGAAATCAATTATCTGGTTGAAGCAGTTCAAAATAAGAAAAAAGGGCAAAGAAATTTCTCAAGCAGCATCCACAGAAGACACATATATGTCTTCATTATTTTCAACATCGTCTGTAACAAATACTGTGGCAGTTCGTCCTGGGAAGAAATGTATAAACTCTTAGAAGATGAAGGACCAAGAGTGATAGACAAAGTTTCTGCTACATGCACTAATTCTACATCTGATGCAACCCTTTTTGATGTTGCATGCTCGCATATTCATAGGATAGATGTGAGACCTAAGATTCTTCCTTATATAGACATGGTTAAGTGGGCAATCGACCACTTAAAAATTGAAGATATAATTTTCAAGAATTCGAGAGGAGAGATTATGGGTTCTTTTAAAGTAGATAATTTAGCAGCAATGTATCGTATACAAACCCTGCAATAGAAATATGACAACAAGTATGTGCATACTTTCCAAGAAAAACATCTAGATCTTATCAAAGTCATGCATGAATGGAAGGACAATGAAGGGAAATTGAATCAATATAGGTCTGGTACATAACTAATTGCACAAATCCCTAATCCTTATTATTATGTCGCTGGTATGTTGTGTAGAATATTTTCCAAGCCTTATCGTACTATATTTTCAAGAGATTGGGTTCCCTTAATGGACACAATCGTCAATTAATTTATCCTAAATTGGGCAGACATTTTATCAAACTACCTATCCAAACATATCACTGAATATATGAATAATAGAAGTGTTTCTCTGAGATAAATACCTCCATTCTATATGTCTTCTTATGTTATGGATGCTATATGCTTCACTTCTAATATTACAACAATGGGTTCAAAATGGACCACGAAATACCCTACCCCAATTCATATCTACCATAGAGAACTCTGGGATTCTGTGTTTCACTTACACTTCTATAAAATCTGCTATGGAGTCATATTGCCCATGCATCAGATGATTTTCAACAAAAAGGCCCCTAGGGTTTCTGAAGAAGCCAATGTAGATATTCTTCCCATAGAAAGATGGTTTGCCGAAGAAAAATTCACATATGTTAGAGTATTTGGGAGTTATTCTTCTCCCCATGTTTTACCTTACTATGTTCCAGATAAATTTCTTGCAAAAGAAATAGCTTATCGGCTCGTCAACGGTGTCACAAAATAGCTAAAAGATGGGAAAAAGGCTATTTGGCTTACTTTCCCTCTATATTGCGGCACCTTTGCTCTGGCCAATATTAGTGATACATACAAATAGGTTCCCAAGATTCAGTTGTTAAATTTGGCATTTATGCTAGGAAGATTATATGACTCTAACAAGGTGATTAAAAATTACATCGCAGAGCTAAAAATGAAGCCTTTTATTAGGGGATTTTTGAGGTCTAAAATGGGCCTCCTAAGAAAAATGTACAACAAAAATAAACTCTATAACAACCAATAGGATTCAAGATGATGATGTCAACCATGGGGGATGATTTACCATTTATTAAATAAAAGGGCAAAAATATTAAAAATAATAAAATAATAAAACTACTTTTTCAACTCGTATTTTCAACTTATCTCCCAAAATTTTTACTCAAATTTCGAGTGGGAGTACTCGTTGGATGCAAAATTTAATTCCTCATCCAAGGAGTACCCATGTTGCATACTTTCGATGAACCCTGCTACATGAAAAATGGGAAATACATAAAAAAAAAGGTGATTACAATCACGTTTTTTTATGTATTTCTCATTTTTCGTGTAGTAGGACCCATCAAAAGTATGCAAGATGGGTACTCCTTGGATGAGGAATTAAATTTCGCATCCAACGAGTACTCCCACTCGAAATTTGAGTAAACAATTTGGGAGATAAGTTGAAAATATGAGTTGAAAAAGTAGTTTTTTCATTTTTCCGTCTAAAATTTGATGATGTCATAAAATCTTATTTGATTTTTTCCACTATTATTTTATAATTTCCTTAGGAGGCCTATTTTAGACCTCAAAAATCCCCTAATGTATAAGAGAAGAAGATAAATTCGATGATTTCTTCCAAGGCATGGAAAATTTCTATGATATTATCAAATATGTTTCTAGTGAATTAAGTCAAGAAGATGCTGAAGCTTTTCAAACATATAGAAACTAGAGACAAGAAAAAGTTCCTTTGAATGTGTTGATCATTGAAGATGAAAAACACACTCCAATTGTTAGTCTAGATGATGAAATTAAAGATATATCTAAAAATGAATCAGGTCAATCACATCAACAGTCTAATAATCTAGATCAATCTGAAAATGAATCTAAATCTCAGAAAGAAAATGTAGAAATCGACCAAATTATTCAAGAGATAGAAGCGTTGGAGAAAACAAAGAGTAATGGAACAAAATCAAATTCAGAAACAGTTCAACAGACTCATAACATGTTGGATCAGTCTAAGCCCACTCAAGTGAAATATCTGACGAATGAATGGGAGGAATTTTCCGAAGGAATAAAGACTCCCAAATAGAATCCAAATGTTGATCAATCATCAAGCTTTAAAACGCTAGAACCTTCACAGAAAATAGTTGAGACTGTCAATCGGTTATAGAGAGTTCCAGCAGTACATGAAAAATAAATCATACCGGTCTACCCTACAGAGTAGATAATTCTACAGATTGAAGATATTCCGTCTTTAGATATTTTCTATACTCCTAGTTACAAAGCTGTAGTTAAAAGGAATAAAATAAGAAGAATTGATGAAAAAACTCCAAAACCAACCAATGAATCAGTTGATGTACTTTGGAAAGATTCTGTGGATGATCCCACTGAACATCTAACCAAGTTATCACAATATGCAGTGTCATCTGCTACCACTAATATCAATAAAGCTACTGAGATTAGAGTATTGTTAAAAAAAAAGGAAGCCAAAGTGCAAGAATTAGAACAGTTGTTGAAAGAATAGAAAGAAAAATCCATTGAGCATATCAGAATAAGCACAACTCAATTTCATGAAAATATTGAAAAACTCAAATAAAAGTATCAAATAGATCTAGATGAAAGGAAATCACTTCTGGAAAAAGCAATGGTTGAGCTACAAAGTCAAGCACAGTTAGAAAAATTCATCAAAGAAGCACTTGATGTAAACACTATGTTAAAGAAAGAACAAGAAATGTTTTGTCACCGAACGTCCATGATTGATTCTTATTGTGATTCCAATAAGATAATGGTTCAGCAAATAGCAATTCAGAAATTGGAATGTGAAAGACTTGAAAAGAAGATCGAAGAACACATTTAGTGGCAAATTTCAGATATAGGAAAGCAAGCTAATATACCACAAATAGATAAGCTTCATAAAGAGTTGTTATTCACAAAATGGAGAGCACAAATTAATCAAGCAGAGAAAGCAACAGTCAAGATGTCCAAGAAATCAAATGAAATTATTCAGTCTATGTGTAATCAACTATTTAAAATAGAACTTCTTAAAAAAAACATGTCTAATGTGTTTTCAGGAACAAAGGAAGTAGAAATAAAATGGAGACGGAGAGCAGATACACAAGAGGAAATGATAAAAAAAGATAAGTTTGATCAAGAAAATTACTGGAATTTTCTAATCAAACCTTATCATCAACATCAAGCTCTTCAGTCTCTTACAGTTTCAGCAAAAAGATCACAGTTAGTAATTTCAAATGCTATTTCCAAGGGCAGATTCGATCACAGATATCACACCTAGCTCAGCTTAAATAAATGGTAGATATTTGTCAGCTTTGTAATCACATTCAGAAAGAAGGGTAGAATTCGAAAAATTAGGATTGTTAGTTCAATGTTCCTAGATTATTGTTTAATTTAAGTTTTTAGAGAAAGGTTGTTTGAAACCTCCTCTACATTTTTGTAATAATTTAATGTTAGTTTGTACATAGTTTAGTATTTAAACCTTCTCATGCATTTAGAGAAGGGTCCAGAATTTTATTGAGAACATTTACAAAGAATTCTTAATTGTAAGTAAGTTTGTGGATGCCTTGATAAAGTAATGGAACACGACCTTTTCAGTTATATATCATTTTATTGATCACTATTGATGCACTTCTGTATTCTTTGAAAGACTCCTTGATAGAAGAATTGAATGTGGTCTATTATCATTGATCAGATAAATAGATCAATACACATCTGGTAATGTTATCATGTATGCTAATTCTCGTTTTTGAATATTAGTGATGAATCTAGCTTCGATGAATTATTTATGAAATTAAATTTTTTTTTTTTCTGAAATATCAAGTTGCACTGTTGTACGATATCAAGATAGAAATTGATTTTTTTATATATAAGTCATCAGATATATGTGATATTTTTTTCAATTTCTTTTGATTAACTATTTTTTTCAAGAGAATCATCTTACAAAGTCTTAATTCTATTAAATCTGTGATGATCTTAATCATCATAGATTGAATAGATATCATCCTAGAATGCATCAATATTATCTCAGGTTAGATTAAATTAAACTTAATTCAAAGTTTTTCATTTTAGAATAAATTTGTTTTAGTTTTTAGTAATTCTTCATGCAAATCTTTTGAGAGGAATCCATCAATCAAACAAAATCCCAAACTCTGGGAAACTGGTCCCATTATATCCAGTCAGAGCCACTATTCCAAATGGAAAAGGAACTGCCTTAAGGTCCAGATCAAGTGGTTATCACCCTTGTTGTTGCCACAGATTTTTGAGGCCTCAACAGACTTATAAATATAAATATGATTAAAAAAAAAAAGAATAAACAAAGTCATAAGATTATTGCGTTAAAAACTTAAGAGGAAAACCCAAAAGAACCTTAATTGAAAATCGGAAACACAGTAAGCAACATTCTAAGCTACTCCACATAAAATTTGCGATGCGATATCACCCAAAAGCTAAAAACTTGCGAAAGGGACTTTCTATAGAAAAAGAGTTTTAAAAGTCGAAAAAGCGATAACAAAGGAACAAAAGGGTCCCCAATGAAGTAATATTTCATAAAGACCAATTAGTGGGACTTGCCTTTGCCACGTCACTGATCGCAACCACAAAATCAAAAT
The DNA here is from genome assembly GCA_034641835.2 of Pinus albicaulis. Taxonomy (NCBI): domain Eukaryota; kingdom Viridiplantae; phylum Streptophyta; class Pinopsida; order Pinales; family Pinaceae; genus Pinus; species Pinus albicaulis. Next base: position 488,142,708 of record CM076569.1, read on the forward strand.
TTCTCCCACTATCATGTACTCCACCTCACTTCCATTTCCTCGATGTGATACATTGCATTGCACTTTTGCCAAGTATCATTCATTTATGCCTTCCAATTTCGCTGAGATTGCGATTGCGATGCAATATTGCATTGCAAAATCATTCATCCCTCTTTTCCCTGCCAATGTTTCAAAACCTTAAAACCTTAGATATATAAAATCATTGTTTAAAAAGGGAAAATGTTTGATAGAAATCAGAAAAAAAATTTCGCCCTGTGTTTTAGAACCTTGACACACATATGAAACTGCAATGCGGGATGTTTAATTAAAAATGATTAAATGTCCATTCACGAACGTAAATCCATGTTTTCAATAAATGTAAACTTATAACTGTATGACATCCTTGAGCCTCCAAATGTTATTTTATGGTGGATTGATTAATATTTTATATTTCTTCGCATGCCAAGCTAAATTCGCCATCACTTCAGTAGTATACTACATAACTCTCACATTTTCACATATTTATTTTCACTCCATGTCCTTCTTAATCACAGGCAAGTCCAAAAAATCAAAATTCCTATGAGAGGTCTAAGGTTGCTAAGAAATCAGAGAGGCATATGGCTCCTGCTAATATTACACCTCTCATTTCCAAAGTGACTAAAATTTTTCCCCTGTTTTCAGAAACTACATGCACTATAGAATGTAGCACCGCTTCATGGGAATTAATGTACAAAATTTTCTAATATGAAAAACCCCACACAATCAAAAGGATAACTACAAAATATGCCCCTAATACCTCAAAATATACTATTTCTAATGTAGTCAACTATTTTCTTGATTGAATTACTATGCACCCTAAGATTTTACCATATTCATATATGGTGACATGGAGTATTGATAATCTTAAAATTGTGACAAAAATTTTATGAAAATAAGAGGAAAAATGATAGGATCATTCCAAGTAGAGGATTTGAAGAGAATGTATCATATACCGGAGCCCCAGAGGGTGTATGACAAATATTTCCTCAAACAATTTGCAAAATAAAACAAGTTGCAATCAAACCCTATAAAACAATGGAGGAATAACCCCAACAAACACAAGCATGATAAAAAGGGTATGTATTCCACTGCTTCTCTTATTGTTCCCTAATATTATATTTTTGCTATGATATGTAGACTATTTGGTTTGCCTAATACCAATAAATTTTCCAATGAATGGGTCACTCTTATGGATGTCATCACAAACTCCTACATTATGGATTGGGGTATCATTTTGTCAAACAATATTTCTTCCCAGATCCTTGAATATAGAAAAAATCTCTCTTTTACCTCTAAGAAAATCCCCCCATTCTTTATGAGTGTGTACATCATGGAAATTGTGTGTTTTACCTCTGATTTTCCAGCCATGGGTTGGAAATGGACCATCCAAGACCCCACCCACATTCATGTTTACCATGATATTATGTGGGAATCCAAATATGAATCAAATTTTTACAAGATTTGTCATGGAATTATTTTTACAAGATCAAAAACTTCCTTCATGAATATGATGATTATGATGACTTATTCGAGTCTAGAAATACCTATCTAGATGTTGAAAAGTTGGAAGTCGTGTGTCTCAGCCCTGAACGACAGTTTAAATAATAGAGAAACAATAGGTTGGAAGGTATTCCTCTAGACATTTTAGAGATATCCCAACCTATTTCTCAGAAAGGTCAACAAAAATAATAGGGAAAAGAGAAACCTCCTAAGGATACTAAAATCCTTATTAGATCAAAATAAGTTAATCCCAAAGAAGTAGAAATTAATAGCCCATTGTTACACAACGATTTACAAGAAGTATTTAAAGGTTTTGATCAACAACTTAAGGGAGATCAAGACTCTGGTGATCATTGATCATCAAGAGACATTCAAAACAGCTCATGGCAAAATTCAGAGCCCATTCACTATTGGGTCTACTGAAAAATATGTTAACATAGAAGGAGTTGAATTCATTGCAGCCTAATGAGCATCTGAAATTCTGTTGAAGATAGAGGAAATACATCATTTAGACATATTTTATAGCCCGAAAAATAAGGTTGTAATCAACAAACAAAAGAAAAGGAGGATATTTGAACAATCACTTGTCGTAATTCTTGGTGATGTTCCCATGGAATTAGTTTGGAAAGACCCTCAATCAGATCCATCTCAGGATCTAACAAGGTTAACTCAATTTGTAGGTGATTATGCATTTGCTACAATTGATAAAGCCATAAAAGTCCAACAACTATTTAAAGAGAAGGATGAGAGAATCCTTCATCTAGAACAAGAAATGTTGGCAGAAATATAGAGCATTAGCTATCAGTTTCAATTACAAGTGTCATAGCTCCAACAAAGTATGTATCAACTAAAGTGACAACATCAATTTGACATTGGTGCCAAGGATGCTCAAATCCACGAGCTGCAACTTACTGTGGCACAGTTAAAGGATAATCCAAAAGTGGATGATTTTAAAAAGGAAGCTCTAGAACTCAACACTTTTTTGGCTCAACAACAAGTGTTTTTTTTTCAAAGACTCTAACGTAAATTAGCTATGTGGTAAGCGTGATTCACTAATGAATCAAGTAGCTGACCAGAGGATCAACATTGATGAAATTGATGATAAATTATCTCAATATGTCAGGGAAATATAGTGCGGAAGTCCAAAAGGGAAATCTTCATAGAATTGATGATTCAAAAAAGGAAATATTGTTCAGTGATTGGGTATAAAATTAAGGCAGGAAGAAAGTACAATTTGCAAGGCAAGAGATGTTTCCAATAAAACTATTGAAACAGTTTGTAAAAACCTCATCGCTTACAATTTGATTCATAAGTTCCCACTTGGTTCTCTACCTATTGTGAAAGATTCAATAAAAAAATGGCAATATATGTCTAAAATGAAGGAATAAAGCATCAGAAAATTGGTAAAACTTGATTGGGACAAGTACTTGAAACACTTAGTTAAGCCACATAGTCAATGGTTAATGTTGCATTATTTAACCGATACTTCCTCGTACATGGTGCCTCCATTATCACATGTTGTCTACATAGGACAATTGTGTGTCATTCTAGGACAACCTCCTGAAGTTCGACCTATGATAGACATCCTTCAGCTCAGGGAACGAATGGCAACAGAGACAACACCACACTCTTGAAGTGAGTAATCCCAAAAAACTCTATTTTTGTTTTAATTCACTTATTTTAATGAGAGTTTTTAAAACCTCCTCAACACTTTATGTATTTGCTATTTTTATAATTTTTATTTTACTAGATAGGCCCTTTCATGTCTTTGAAGAAAGAGTCCTCAAAGTTTTAAAATAAAACTTTACAGAAGTTGCACTTTTATACTCTTAAAGTTTCTCTGAATAGAAAGGCTTGACCAAGGACTGTTTTTCAAATGAGCAGAGTTAGGATATATATGGTACTTTTATCTTTATGTTGATGTTCTATTTCATATGAGAAATAGTTAAATTTCCTTATAATATTTTGTTATTTGTACCTTTTTAAACACAATCCAACATTAATTCAGTTCTGAACATGCTTATATTTCCATTTTCAATAAATGTACAAATACATGTAATTATTAAATTCCATACGTGCTTACTCAATTGATATGATTAAATATTTAATCAAATCAATTATCTTAAATTGTTTTACATTTATATAAGTGCTTGATAGATATTCATTTACATACACTTAACATCATCTTTTAAATCGCATATAAGAGAAATATAATTCATCCAGGCTTGTCGTGACTCTCATTCACCAAGTCAAAGTTGGTCATAAATAAAACCCAATCCACTCAATTATATTTCATTGGGAAATTGGTCCCATAATCCGCATTTGGAGCTACTATTTCAAATGGATAAGGGATGGTTTTCAAGTCCCCGACTGGGTGGTTCTCCCTCATGTTGTTGCAATGATTTCTGAAGCATCAACATTTTTGGCACTAGAAGGAGAGCCTACTAGACTATGAATGGCACCAAAGCTTAATCCTAAAACTAAATACCATTAAAATAGTTAATCTCCCACCAAAACTCCTGCAACTTCAAGCCCACGCTCAAAATCTCCTACATCTAGATCTGATGTATTTCAATCCCCTCCTAAGTCTCCTAGTTCAATTCCCAAAGAACTCGAACCTGAATATACTCTAGAATCACCGGAAGTACAAAATTTGATAAATAAATTATAAGAAATTTGTATTTCAGCAGAAAATCCCACGATTTCTGAAGGAAGTGTTACTTCAATTTTTCAAGGTACTGGTGTATTGACCTGTTCTCAGAGTGAAAAAAATGGAATAAATCCATTTGATTTTCATCTCCATTCCAATCGCTAGAAAATTGCTACATCAAAAATTTGAACATTTAATAGTGATATTCCTTAATCCTCTCCTCCACAAACCCCATCATTCATTCCTCCTTCATTTCCATCTTCCCAACCAATTTCCTCATCCATTCATATCTCTTCATCTCAATCAACTAGTGCTGCCTCAAGTAGTACTATTTCAGTGGTTGTTTCTTCTTCAACTACATCTACCTCTGGAACTACTTCGTCTTCTGCAAATCCTCCTTTAGGACAAACCAATCCTCGAGGAAAAACCAATCCCACAGATCAAGCAATGGCAACAAGACCATGGACTAATACAATAATTTTTCAATTAGTAGGTCCTCTTCATAATTTACCAAAGAATCCAGAGATATGGTTACCTAAGTATAATCCTAATGGTACTCCCCCTGCCGAAGAACACCTCCATAATTTTATGTTTTCCATAAGCCTTAATAAAATAACATAACAAGATTGTGTAGTAAGGTTTTTTCCCTATACTTTTCAATCATCATATAGATCATTCTACCTTTCATTACCATTAGGTACTATTACTAGCTAGGACATATTTGAAGAGAAATTGATGATCAAATTTGGAGATGATCGTACTACAGCTACTCTCATAAATGATCTTTCAAATCTTAAAGCAAATGCAGGAGAAAAGATCAAATATTTCAATTATAGATTCAAATTTTTTTTGAATAAAATCTCAACTACATCTAAACCTGGTGTTGATGTGCAGATTGAATGGTAGATATCCTCTCTTCCTTCTAATATAGCAATTTTTATAGATAGAGCTAATAAGGCTACTTTGGTAGAAAACATGAAAGAAGCCCTGTCTGTAGAAAAGAGAATTCTTTCTCTAGAGAATAAGTCTTCCCATGAAGATAGAAAGTATAAAAATGTCACATTTAAGGATAAGCCCAAAAAAAAAAACACCTAAGGATCCTCTCGATCTTGAAGGTTTACAAAAATTTCTCAAAACCATGGCTTATGAGATGGTAGAAATCAAGAAACAAGTAGCAAGGTCCTCTTCTAAGAAACCTTTTAGATCTTTCAAGAAAAATCAGACTTCAAATCCTCACCCTCCAAATATAATATCTAATGTGGAATCATATCAAGATGAAGATGAGGATGAAACAATATTGTCTACAGATGAATCTCAGAATGAAGAACTTGTTGAAGTTCATGGATTATGGGATTTCATCCTCCCTACATCCGATAATGAATATGATCATGATGCATTTCCTGTTAGCACTAGAAGTAAAAAACCTTTTGATCTACCAAAATCGACTCAGAAGCTGAAATTATCAACTCTTCTTGTTAAAGACAAAGTTGTTAAATAAAAGGACTGATTCTACATCTCCTTAAACAAGCCCACCATCTTCGAATTCTCCATCTACATCAAAGACCTTAGTATCTTCATACACCATTGATTATAATAAAGTGGAATATATTAAGAAATTCAAAGAAAACATCTCCATGTATGGGGTGAGTAAATGAAAGGAGCAACATAAAATCCTACTCTAAGAATTGAATGCAATTCTTGCCTCTCCTTTACCTGCTTCTCTCACTTCTAAAGCCTCAAAAGGAGTAGGTAAACCTCCCACAAATTCATCAGAAAATATTCATGACACTGATGCTATCCTAATTGGAGACAAATCCAATTATCACACTCCTCCTTTCCTTCAGACTTTCAAAGTTTTTAATGAAAATGTGCACAATTTCCCGATAAACTCTGGGGCTTATTCAAATATAATGCCATATTTTGTTTTTTTGAAGTTAAACATCTCACCCCAAAATTATGTTGTACACATTATTAAATTAGATAGAACCAAAGTCAAGGTTTTAGGAGAAATGAGTTATGTCCTCATTAGAATCACACCTAATTCAAAAGTTCATCATGTAATTGATATTCTAGTTGCTGATATCCATGGATTTTACGGTTTGATTATTAGTATATATTGGTCTCAAAATATAAAAGGTTATTTTTTCACATATTGGCCTCGTTGTGGTTTCCTTCCAATGGTAAGCCAAATAAAATTTGAGTTGACCATGAAAAACACATGAAATACTTAGTAACTAATTTTGAGAATGTAAATGAACCAATCGTCTTTACCAATTACATCCTTGGTAACTACTCTGTTGAACCATTCTTGGGTAATTTCAATGCACAACAATATCCATTTCTAATCAATTCGATTACTTCTCCAATCGAAAACTTTTCACAATTAGATTCTTCCAAATGTGTAAACATTGTAGAAATTTTTTTTGTTAAAACTATTTTCTCAACTTTATAGTTTGATGGATCTAGATCTAATGATAGTGAAAGTGTATTTTTTATATTGATTAATCTAGAAGGAGAAAATACAATGCTATCATGTAGGTTATAATTTGAATGCACAAACAATATTGCAGAGTATGAGGCACTGGTCCAAGGCTTATATAAAGCAATATATCTTGATGTCAAATACCTTCAAGTATATGGAAATTTTGGAATTGTTATTAAACAAGTAAGAAATACTATTCATTTTGTTTCTATCCATCTGAAACATTATCAATCATTAGTGGAAGCTCTTACCTCACATTTCTTAACATTCAATATCTCCCCAATCACAAGGCTTCAAAATGCAAGTGCTTGTGTCTTGACTAATGTAGCATCTAGATTTATTCCATCTCAGGATTATACTCTAGATAGATTTTCCATAGAATTAAATTTTTTCCCATGTATTCCTAATAATGTCACCAATTGGAGAGTATTTAATGATGATGAAGACATTCTAAGTTTTCTAACATCTGAGGGATCATATGATGATAACTTAATTCATGAGGATGAGCATGAAAGATAATTAAAGAAAAAAACTGATGAAAATTCGATACCTAAATATGTATTAAAGCTTAAAGATCTTTATGGGTGAAAATGTGAAGTTGGGAAACACTTTTTGCCCTTTTTTGACGTTGAAAATTGTAATTTTCTATGTTTTTCAACTTCAACTCCACTAAACTCATATTTTTATCGCAAATTATGCTTTGAAATAAAAACAAGAATTGTAGAGAATTGTCTTACCTCCATACCGATATTTTTTTTTTTTTTAAATATTGACATATAGAGGGGTAAATTTGTTGTTTACTAACTGCATATACTTGAAATTTTCAGGCAAACATAAATAGTCACTTTATTATCCTTTAATTTTTTTAGGGAAGGTTATTCATTTTTTGGAAAAAAACCATAGCATCATAATCTGCATATATTGCACTAGTGCACAGACTATTTTTTGGTAATTTTCGAATCAAATCACTATTTTTTATTATTTTTTGAAATGGACGAAGACAAAAAAACAGTGATGTTTCAGTACATTTTATTATCCTTTGATTTTCTTTTCAATGTGATCGTCAATAAGAAAAATGAGAGTACACTTTTGAAGTAGACAGGGAGAGGAAGTGCACTATGATTTTTTTAAATTTTTTGGTGTCCTCGTTTGAAAGTTATTGAATTTTCATTCAGTGCAATTTTTCGAACAATGAAATTCCATAGTGACATAGTTTAGTAAAAAATTAATAAAAAATTGAATTTTTTAATGAAACTCCATAAATCTCACATCATCAAAAACTAGATTTAGAAACGAATCTAATGGTACTTGGTCCGACATATAACATTTTGTTTTTGTAGGTGTTCTGTCCCTCCAAAGTTGCAGGTTTCTCAAAACTGCAGAGTTTTCTGAGTTTTTTGTTGACCAGAAACTCTCGGCCGAGAAAAACTCTCGGCCGAGAAATTTTTAAGACTCTCGGCCGAGAGTTTTAAACCAATTTATGCGCGGGAAAACTCCCGCCCAAAAGTTTTAAAAACTCTCGGCCGAGAGTTTGCGACCGAGAGTTTGCGCAATAAAACTCTCGGCCGAGAGTTAGAAAAACTCTCGGCCGAGAGTTTTATTGCGCAAAATCTCGGCCGCAAACTCTCGGCCGAGAGTTTTTCTAACTCTCGACCGAGAGTTTGCGGCCGAGAGTTTTGTGACACAACTCTCGGCCGAGAGTTTTGAAAACTCTCGTCCGAGAAAATACGAAATATTTAAAATCTCTCGGACGAGAGTTTTGAAAACTCTCGGCCGAGAAATTTAGTTGACTTTTTTTCTCGGCCGAGAGATTAAAAAATTCTCCCGAATTCTATCTCATGCCAAAAAGTGTTTCCCAACTTCGCGTTTTTGCCCTTATGACTTAAAATATAGATTTAAAAAGGTTACTAATTCTAAACTCCAAAGTTCAACCTTGAGATTTGAACTAGTAAACCTTGAAATTGATCTCAGATCCCAGAAGATCAATATAGGACTTGGTCTCTCATCTAATGAGATATTAACCTTCATCCATTTATTGAAGAGGTATAATAATGTTATTTCATGGATCTATGATGATATAAAGACATATGATACCTCCATTATCCAACATATTATCCCAATGACATCAACTGATGAGCTGGTACAACACAAGTTAAGGAAAATTCACCCCAATTTGGAAAATCAAATCAAATCCAAGTTGAATAAACTCCTTAAAGCCAAAACGTTATTTTCTATTAGGAATTCAAAGTGGTGATCAAATTTAGTCCATTTTAGGAAAAAAATGGTGACATTCGTATTTCTATAAATTTTAGGAATCTTAATAAAGCTTGTCTGAAAGAAAATTTTCATTCCCACATATGGAGAAAATCCTACAATAAGTTGTTGGCTTGGAATTAATGTCTTTTCTTGATGGTTTTTCAGGTTACAATCGGATCCTGGTTAATCCAAAGGATGGGTTGAAGATTAAATTTAGAACCAAATCAGGCACTTATGCCTATCAAAAAATTCTTTTTGGTTTAATAAATGCAGTTAAAACTTTTCAGAGAGCTATGGATATTTCTTTTAGGGGTCTAATAAACAAAAATATTGTTATATACTAACGTAACCATTTACCCAAAAAAGAGAAACAAACCATTATCATGACCTCAAACAACTATTTAAATGCTTCTAAAAGTATGGGATTTCATTAAATCCAAAAAATTCTTAATTCACTCTTAGTTATGCAAATTTTTTAGGATTTATTGTATCATAAGAAAGAAATCATATTGATCCTGATAGGATAAAGGAAAATTATGAAATATATCTACCCTGTAACAAGAAATCCATGTAGTCCTTTTCAGGACAGATAAATTTAGTTAAGAGATTAGTTCCTAACTTTTCCCAAATTTTTTTACCATTGCAAGCCATGATAAAGAAAAATTCATTCTTTAAATGGGGACACAATGAGAGAGAAGTATTTTGATTTAATCAAACAAGCTATCATAAATTCCCCTGCTCTAACTACTCCAATTTTTTCTGATCAGTTTATGTTATACACCTTCACTTTTCAAACATTTTATGTTTTTGTTCTAACATAAGCTAATGATCAAAAAATCGAAGCACACATTTGTTTCTTTAGTTTGAATTTTCAAGGTGTTCAACTAAATTATTCAGAGGTGAAGAAACAAGATTTTGTTGTTTACAAATCTCTAAAGCATTTCAAGCCTTTTCTCCTAAAGACATATACCAAGGTAATAGTCTCATTCCCAACAGTAAGACAAATGCTTTTGCAAAAGGAGCTAGGAGAAAAAAGGGAAAATTGGGTCACAACCCTATAGGAATATGATATTGATATTAAAGCAGTGAAAATTGTTAGAGGACAAGGTTTTTGTAGGTTTCTAAATGGAGCATCCAACATACCAGATGATGAAGGTTCAGATAATGCTATACACATTTTCGAGGTAAGCCTGATAGACTCTGAATCACAATATGCTGATCTTATATTTTATTTAAAAAATGGATATGCTCCCACATAACTCAATTATAAAATGAGAAGAGATTTAAGATTAAAACCTGATCAATATAGGATCATTAATGATGTGTTGTTTAGAAAAACTATGACTCTGTATTATTAAGATGCCATGAAAATTCTAAAGCACAAAAGGTTTTGCAGGAACTCCACGATGGACCTGCAGGTGGAAATTTCAGAGGAGATACCACTGCACAAAAAATCCTTCATGCAGGGTATTATTGGCCAAACTTATTCAAACATACTCATGCATATGTAAGAAAGTGAAATCCATGTCAAATGTTTGTTGGAAGACAAAGAAATCTAGCCTTACCTCTACAACTAGTCAACATTGAACAACCCTTTCAACAATGGGACTTGACATCATAAGTGAGATTGTTCCTAACTCTTCCAAACATCACATATACATTCTTACTACAACATACTACTTTACCAAATGGGTGGAGGTCATTCCACTAAAGGTACCTAATTTTGAAGCCATTATCAAATTCATCAATAAGATCATTATTACCATATTTGGCTTACCAAATGCACTTATGTTCGACAAAAAATCTTACTTTTGAAGTAATAATATGAATGCATTTTCTCTTAAGAGAGGTTTTAAACTCAAATATTCTGCTAATTACTATCCCCAAGGGAATGGTTTAGCAGAGTCATCCAATAAAAACCTCATAAGAATCATAAAAAGAAATGTTGATCAGAGCCAAAAGGATTGACATAAACCTTTAACATTTTCTCTATGGGTAGATCTAATAACTCAAAAGGCATCTATAGGAACTTCTCCATTCAATCTAGTATATGGGAAATAAGTTGTAATTCCATCAAATTTATCCCTTCCCTCACTAGCCCTAGTCTAATTCATTGACTAAGTACCTTCCTCTTCATTACAACTAAGAGTGTCCCAAATACTTAAACTAGAAGAATAAAAGGAAAAGGCCAAACTTAAACATGCTCGACATCAACAGATTGTCAAATCTTCTTTTGATGCAAGTTCTGTTGTCAAAAAGGATTTTCAAGTTGGAGACCCTATTCTTAAGTGGGACAAGACACATGAGGAAAAGGTTAAGCATACCAAATTCTAGAAAATATGGCTTGGACCATTTCAAATTTATGAAAAAGTAGGCCCATTGACGTTCCTATTACAAAATCTACAAGGAAGAGAGATTCTCTTCCTGTAAATGGGCTTATTTTGAAAAAAATATTTTCTTAGAAGAACATTACTTCTAAAGTAATATAGTTTTATTTGTATATTTAGGTTAATAAAAGAATAATGTTAGATAATAGACTTTTGACTGTTTATCAATATCTCCGAATCATTTTACGACTTTTCATCTTGAAGAATAGAAATTTTTAAAATAAGTGATAAAAAACTCGAAAATGTTGATAATTATAATATAACTCTGAAATTTTGTTTCCATTGCAATTTTAAATTCTTTCGAAACTTAAAATTTATTACGTCTTTTCACCTCATTATCAATAAAAAAAATTTCTCTTTTACAATGTAAATAGTATTTGTTACTAAGCATATTTAACTCTAATTTTCCATCCAAAAATTTAAGTAGTCAATTATTCTCCTCGTCCATTACATATACTCTTTTTAGAGTGTCTTTAAAAATATATAAAACTTAAAAGATAAGAGGTCTCATTATGAGCCTGCTTACTATGATCATAATAAAATAATAGGCTGACATCACCACTATTGCATATTAAAATTATGTAATGGCTTATAATTGTTTATAACCATAAGACAAGGGGTCTCATCATGAGCTAACTTGTTCTATCCAATTACAAGCAATGAATGGCATTGTCACTATCTGAACACTAAACCAGGATAATGGATTTTAAGAATAAAAAAGAAATAAAACAATAAAAAAAGTATATATATATATATATATATATATATATATATATATATATATATATATATATATATATATATATATATATATTGTTCAATTTATCTCTAAAGATTGCAATGATAAATGGATGGGATACTGGATCATTGATGATTAAAAGGTAAACCTGTCGAGGCTATGAATTCCTACTGGAAGCAGTGGGTCTACCTATGAAAAAATGAGTATATCAAAAGGCTAAGTTGCAAAAAGCACCCTAATTTATCTCTTTAACTATTTAATGAATGATATAGGGAAATAAGGATTTTCATCTATAAAAGGTTTTAGAAAAGGATCAGAACAAGATTAGTTTTTTTTAATAATTCAGAGTAATTCTACTTATCCAAAAATTTCAAAAAAAAAATTCATTTCCTTAATTATTCTTAATTATTTAAAGTACTTGAGATTTCATTCTTATAGAAATCGAATATAACGGGTTCATATAGTGAATTTCCAATTGTTGTGCTATTCAACAACCCCCATTAATTTAGAATAAATTCCTTAGAGAAAATAATGAGGACCCTTTTAAATTTTTTGGATAAGGCAATAAAATGTGTGACTTATAAATAGAAATATGAATTAAAAAAAAAAAATTTAAAGCCATAGGCTTATTGCCTTAAACACTTAAACAGAAAACAAAAAATATCCTTAATCACAAATCGTAAACACAATAAGTGACATGCTATACGTCTCCACATAAAATTTTCGATGTGATATCACCCAAAATCTCAAAACGTGAAAAAGGGGCTTTCTAGAGAGAAAGGGTGACGAATGCTGAAAAGGTGATAACAATGGAAAAAAATGTCCCTGACGAAGTTCTATTTCATAAATACCAATTAGCGGGACCTGCCTTTGTCACATCACTAATTGCAATTGCGAAATCGCAATTTATCCCACTATCATGTACTCTGCCCCACTTTCATTTCCCCAATGTGATATATCGCATCACACTTTCGCCAAGTATCATTCATTTCCACCATCCAATTTCACAAATATTGGAATTGCAATGTGATATTGCATCGTAAAATCATTCGTCCCTCTTTTGCCCGCCAACTTTTCAAAACTTTAAAACCTTTGATATATAAAAGCATTATTTAAAAAGGGAAAAGTTTTGACTGCAATCAGAAAAACAAGTCAATGTTGTGTTTTAGAAACTTGACACACATATCAAACTACGATGCGGGATGTTTAATTAAAAATGTTTAAATGTCCATTCAAGCACGTGAATCCATGTTTTCCATAAATGTACACTCATAATGCTATGACAGCCTTGAGCCTCCAAATGTGGTTTGATGGTGCATTAATTAATATTTTAGATTTCTTTGCATGCCAAGCTATATTCACCATAACTTCTGTAGTATACTACACCACTCGCGCATTTTCACATATTTTTTTTCACTCCTTGTTCTTCTTATTCGTAGTAAAGTATAGAAAATTAGAATTCCTATGAGATGTCTCAGGCTCCTAAGAAATGAAAGAAACTTATGGCTCTTGCTAATCCTACACCTCCCACCATTGAAGTGACCGAAATGTCGCCCCTATTTTAAGATACTCATGCACTACATAAAGTGTTTCTTCTTCATTGGAATCAATGTTCATGATTTTTGAAGATGAAAAACCATGCATAATCAAAAGGGCAGTTATAGCGGATACCCCTAATACCTCAGAATCTACTATTTCTGATGTAGCCAAATATTTTCTTCATAGAAATGCTATGCACCCTACGATTTTACCATGTTCAGATATGGTGAAATGGATTATTGATAATCTTAATATTGGTGACAAATTTTTTTTAACAAGAGGCACTATGATATGGTCATTCCGAGTAGAGGATTTGAAGACAATGTACCATATACTGGACACCTAAAAGGTGTATGGAAAATATTTACTCAAACAACTTTCAAAAGAAAACAAGTTGTAGTAAGAACCTATAAAACAATAGAGGAATAACCCTAAAAAACACAAGCATGATGAAAATGGTATGTATTCGACTTCTTCTCTTATTAGTCCCTACAATTATGTTTTTGTTATGATATGTAGACTACTCGGTTCACACAATACCAATAAATTTCCCATTGAATGGGTCCCTCTTATGGATGTCATCATAGACTCCTGCATTATGCATTGGGGTACCATTTTGTCAAGAAATATTGCTTCCCAAATCCTTGAATGTAGAAAAAATCGCTCTTTTAGCATGAAGAAAATACCCTTATTATTTATGAGTGCATACATCATGGATGTTGTGTGTTTTAACTATGATTTCCCAACCATGGGTTGGAAATATACCATCCAGGACCCCACCCCCATTCATGTTTACCATGATATTATTCTGCCACTCTTTTAAGAAATTTTTAATGAAAAATCCCCAACATTGTCTAAAGAACCCCAAGTTGACTTTACAAGCACAGGGAAATGGTTTGGGGAGGAATTATTTACTTATTTCAGAGTTTAATGAAGCATTATTGAACTGAATGTACTCCCACTATATGTACTAGACAAGATTCTCGCTAGCAAAATTTCTTACCAGACAGTGGGGCATGGATTCACTAAAGCCTTGAAAGAGGGTAATAAAGCTTCATGGCCTTCCTTGCCCATTCACTCTAGTGTTTATGTGTTGGAAAATTTAAAAAATGATGGATTAGAAATTGATCAAATCTAGTGTTTGAAATTATTTACAATTCCTAATGGACAATTTTATCCAAATAATGTTGCTCTAAATGTTATAACTCTCGTAAATATCAGACACTTCCTTCATGAAGATGATGATTATGATGAATTATTCGAGTCTACCAATACCTATCTAGATGTTGAAAATTTGGCAGCCAGTCGTCTCAGCCCTGAACAACTTGAACATCTCAGCCCTGAACAACTTGAACAGTTGAAAGAATACAACAAGAATAGGTTGGAAGGTATTCCTTTAGAAATTTTAGAGGTATCCAAACATATTTCATAGAAAGTTCAACAAACAGAACAAGAAAAAGAGCAGCCTCCTAAGGATACTAAAATCCTTAGTAGATCAAAATAAGTTAATCCAAAGAAGTACAGAATAATATCCAACTATTTTCCAGTGATTTACAAGATGTTTGGAAATATGTTGATCATCAACTTAAGGGAGATCAAGAGATGCTAATCATTAATCATCAAGAGACAGTAAAAAAATGTCATGACAAAAGCCAGAGCCTGTTCACTGCTGAGTCCACTGACAAATCTATTAACACATAAGGAGTTGAATTCATCCTAGCCTACCCAACATCTGAAATTGTATTGAAGGTAGAGAAAAATCCTCCTTTAGATATCTCTTACACCCAAAAACATAAGGCTGTAATGAGTATAAAAATAAAAATGAGGATGTTGGAAATGTTGTCATTTATGGCAAAAGAGATGGCAAAGGAGGAACACCTGAAACAGCAACAAGGAAAAGAGAGCAGCATAGAAGTAGAGATATAGCAAAAGAGGCAGCAAGATGTAGAGAGGGTCGAGCAGCAGAGACAGGGCCATTTAAAGAAGCAACGCAGCAAAAATAAGCAGCCCAAGTTACAGAGAATACAAAGAAACAAAGAAACAGTCCTGCACTGACATGCACTGCCTGTGCACTATCATGCACAGTAACTGTAAAAAGGTCGAACCCTAGGTTATAATAGAATAACACTATGTCCGGAAGATTTAAAGACCAAAAAGGGTGTATGTCAGAACCTTAAATGTGTTTCATCATTTGATATTACAAAAGCTCGAGTATTGTTTAACAAGGATTTGGGCGTAGTGAACGTGTAGGTGTAGTAAAAAGGGAATCCAAGGTTGATCGGACCTTGAATGAACAGTATGAATCTGATAGATTTGTGTGTTTTTAACATGTGGAAGCACAATGTTGAAATGTTGATGAAACGAACTTATAATGCAAAGAATTGAATTAGTGATAGCGCACAGTGTAGAACCTTGAGCCAGAGGATGCGAAACCTTGCATGAACAGCAAAACCAGGGGTGAAAATACCAGCAATATCACGTGAGTTTGGAGGTGGTAAGTGATTTCACCTTTTTGAATGCGATATGGGTCTTCATTCGACGCATGGAAATAAGTGGTATTTGAATACCATTTATATCACTTAAATTTGGAGGATTAACCCACGAAGGATGAAAAAATGTGATATCTACGTTATCCATCTGATCTTTCACTGTCAAGATCTAACAGTGTTCGTTGCACGCGATGGACGAAGGTTAAGGAGGTAGATACTGTGGGCCCAAGTGTAGTTACATGGATTTTTTAGTTTTAATATATGGCCTGAAGGTAAGTTATATGCCCTTGAGTACCACATGTAGACTGGGTTTCATAACCAAGTCAAACGTTAATATAATATAATGGAAACGATGTGGGGCCGAATGTAAACTAATTGAGGCTTAAATGTTAAATGGATCGAAGTTAATAACCACTGGATTTTAATGTTGGTGGAGTCTTCACGTAGAGCCTAAGATTTATTAAAGGGCTCTTAACACTTGAGTTAGGGAATATATATATATATATTACATTGGTATGAGATGACAAAACCATAGGATATGGAGTTTTGTCGATAACGCGATGAATGCATATATATAGATATGTGCATGTAGTGCTTTAGCACATAAGAAAGGTTTTTATGTGTTAACCAAAGGTTGTGCGCTGGGCATATAATAGTAATGTTGGGCCTTCATAATGTTTAGGTATTGGGTTGAGCTCCATCAGGCGAGAAATTTATGAGTTAATGAAAATATGTTGACCATAACACTTGGGCACATAATGCATGCATTGATATAAGATGGAGTTGATATGAACTAAGAATGAAGTGGTCGGAATATTTGAATGTCAACTCGACACATTAGAAATTGGGGTTGATTATAGTTTTAACCAAAATTCCGATAGAAGGAAATGTGTCGATTATAAATAAGACTCTGGATATAAATGATGGTTGGTGTATAGAAAGGAAAAGCATTGTATATGCATAGTGGGTTCCATAGTGAACCATCGCATTAGCAGAGAACGAGAGACAAACAAATTGAAAATTGCGATTGCAATTGAGCGATCGAATAACAACTGTTGGATCTGCTGAAGGATGGACGGCGGATATGTGAGTCGCTAGATTACATGGTGGGATCGTCACGAATCACATCGGCAAAAACGAAATGACCGAAGGCACAAGAGTACTCAGAATGTTGCGATTGCGATTGGAAAATAAATGAGTAGAGTATAGTTGTAATGTGGGCTCCATACAAAAGAAAAGGTTAATATATGTTTGCTCCGAGTTTTTAACCAAAGATGAAGAGTAAAAGGAAATTAAAGCGGCAAGTATATATATATGAAACAATATATATATATATATATGTCTGTTAACAATGAACCATCGCTCGGAGTAAAACAGAGCAGTGGCACATACCATTGAAATTTGGGACTCTGATTAATCGCATCGGAGTAAAGGCAGCACAGCGGAACACGTTAATGAAGTTTGTGATTACGATCAATCGCATCAGAACCATCGCAAGAGGAGTAATCACAATCAGAAATCATCAGAGGAGGCTCATCGCATTGGGGAATAAGAAAGTTTTGGCATGTGGGCCCGAAAGGGTGTTTTCTATGTTAAAAAGAGCCTCCACATATAGATTAAAAATCTGGGCTGTTTTAACTAAGGGTGAAGATTATATTGGATGTAATATATGTTGTCGGGCCACATTACAATTTGAGATTAATCCAAAGTCCAAACACGTTAAGAATTCTATAAAGTGCACATACACAGAAAATAAAGGTATGCAGAACAGGTACATGACAGAAACTAAGAAAGACATAGGTCATTTTTATAGGCATGAAAATGCAGGAGAATATGCAGAACAGTTACACTACGGCAACAAAAAAGACAAACAGCTAGTGATCCAAGAATTGAATGGGTTGATTTGAAATCCATATTGTAGCTTAATGTAAATGTTTTAATTGGTTTTTATATTGTTTGTGATGCACTGGCAAGTCTCTGGAGGAAAAAAAAATCCCCACTGTAATATTTAAATTAGTACATATTATAATATTTTTCTGAGTATGTTGGATAAGGAAATGCAAAGGCATAAGCAAAAGAGTCATGACTGCTTACTTTGAATTCCCTGTGGAATAAAAACAGTCATGAGGTAGACTCTATAAATGATATCACATTGATATGCATAGAGAGGTTAGAGAATGAAGAATTGAGGCAGAGAAGATATGAAGAAGGAGGATCAGAAAGAGATGCTGTGAAAATTCAGGGATGATATAAGACAGATGAGAAAGTTGGAGGATAGCAGTGAAGAAGGTACAGAACAGAGCTAATATCCAAGGTAAATCAGCAAGTGTTTTTTCTTTTTAAAAAGTGAGGAAGTTGGAGCTTCCCTATCAAGTTGTAGCTTGATAGATGTCAGTTGTAGCTGACTGAGGTTGGAGCCTCCTGTAGGTTGGTGGCTGCAAAAAATTGATGGGAGTTTGAGCTTCCTTGCAAGCTGTAGCTTGCAGAATTGAGGTAGGAGCCTCCTGTGGGTTGGAGCCTACAGAAAATCAGTGGTGAGAGGGATTTGGAGCTTGCCTTTGCATCACAACAATAATAAGATGTGGTTTTCTCCCTTTATGGGTTTCCACTTATATCTGGCGTCTCTGTGCATGATGTTTATGTGTTGATATGGTTCATCTAATCTGTTTAAAACTTTTTTCTCTCATATTAAGTCTGCTGTTACGTTATCTTAATTCTTACAACTCACATTCTAAGATTATTCACATATCAAGCTGAACATGAAATGAAGGTGTAAATAAGTTCTAATGAAAATTTTTAAAATACCATGAATGTGTTAAACTGATTCACACCCCCCCCCCCCCCTCTCACTTTAAATAAGGGTTCAACAATTGGTATCAGAGCAATTTCCTTTTGTATCAGTTTAACAACTGAAAGGAGATCCTAGGTCCCCAAGATGGCTAGTCAAGAAGGATGCTTAACCAATAAAGCCCCTTTTTTTACTGGTGCAAATTATGCCTTCTAGAAAATCAGAATGAGGGCATACATAATGTCTCTAGGAATAAATTTTGGGTTACTGTGGAATTTTGATATGCCCCAAAGTCGACTGACTCAGAGAAAGAAACGAAACAAGATTTTGTATCTAATGCAAAGGCCATGAATGTGATCTTAAATGGACTATGTGAGGAAGAATTTATCAAAGTAATGCACAGCAAGACTACCAAGGAAATGTGGGATACTCTAGAAAACATCCATGAGGGAAAAAAAATGGTGAAGACAACCAAACTTCAAGTATATAGAGCTCAGTTTGAAAATTTAAAAATGAATGATGATGAAGACATTGCCAGCTTCTTCTTAAGGGTTGCAGAAATTTTTAATAATATGAATGCTCTAGGAGAAAGCACAAAATAATGTGTAATTGTTCAAAATATTCTAAGATCTTTACCATCCAGCTTTAACCCCAAGGTTTCTACCTTAGAAGAAACAACTGATTAGGAAACTTTGACCATGAACCAACTACTTGGAAACCTAACAGCCTATGAGATGAGACATCCACAGAGGAAGTCAAATGTAAGGGAGGTAGCCTTTAAGATAGAGAAGAATAAAGAAGAAAATGAAGATATATGTTCTTTCTTTGATGAAGAAGAGGCCAAATTTGCTAGGAAATTGGATAGAGAGTCAAGTAAATATAAAGGTAAACTTCCATTTAAATGCTTTAACTATGGAAGAGTTAGACACTATGCTGCTAAGTGTCCTCATAAGAAAACAAAGAATTAGAGTCAAGAATCAGAGAAAACCATATCTAAGAAAGGGAAGAGATTCAATAGAAATTCTTTCTATGCTCAACAAGACAGTAGTGCATCTGAAGACTCAGATGAACCCTCAAGTGAAGAAGGAACCTCTAAATTTATATTGATGGCTATATAAGAGCTTGAAGGATTCCTTCTAGAGGATGAAGAAGAAGGTGAAGTTGATCTTGAGGGGGAGCTAAGAAGTGCCCTAGATGCCCTAGAGGAAATTGATAGACTCAAACTGAAGTGCAGAAAATAGAAATACATTCTCCTTAAATATGTAAGAGAAGAGCAAAATTCAAAAGTCCTCATTCAGTTGAAAGTAGAGCTTGAAGAAGCCAAGAAGGTAGAAGAAATTTTACTTAAGCAAATTAAGGATAAAATTCAGGAACAATAGAAATTGGAAGAGGAAGTAGTATGCTTGAGGAAGAAATTAGAAAATGCCCAAAGGAAAGTGTCAATAAATACTTCTCAAATGACAAGCTCTGATAAGTTGAATGAAATTCTAGATGCTCAAATATCTCCTCTGATAAAAATTGGGATAGGCTATGAAGGAGAATCAAGCAAAGGCAAAGAAAAGGAAAACAAAAATATCATTTTTGTAAAAGCAGATAAGGATAATAAAGCAGCTTAGAAGATTCCTACAGAAGAAGAAACCTGCAATGAAGTAGACAAAAACCAGAAGGAACCTCAAATGACAAAGAATGAAATAAATAAACAGTCAACTGAAAAAGGCTCATATACTCCTAAATATGTCAAATTTGGAAGCCATCAAAGGAGATTCTCCCCCCTATAAAAATTCCACCTGTTATGTCTGCCACAAGCTGGGACATATTGCTGCATACTGTCATACAAGGAGAATTAATTCAAACAAGAAAAGGATGCAAACAGTGAAAATATTACCTCAAGAAAACAAATGGAGAAGACAACCCTTCATCAGGTATGCAAATTGTTTTTATGGATATTATTTTTATTGTAAGGAATTTGGCCATAAAATCATAGATTGTAGAAAGTATGGACAAATACTGATGTTCATAACCTCAAGGAGGGTTATGAATCATGGAGGGTTTATTCATACTCATAATTCTACTAAATATATGATCAAATGTTGTGTATGCAATAAAAGTGGACATATGTCTACCAAATGTCCTCTCAGAGAATGTGGTCCATTATCTCAGAAAAGGTACCAAACAAAAGGATGGTTTCAGTGGAAAAAGAAGGTAAATAAATGTGACCTGGCTCTAATAGCTTAAGATCTGAAAAGCCAATGGTATTTAGACAGTGGATGCTCAAAGAATATGACTGGAGATAGAAGCAAGTATATAACCTTTGATGATAAGAAATCTAGAAATGTTACTTTTGGCAATGATAAAGTAGGGAAAATCAAAGGAAAAGGCTCAGTCAGTCTGGATAATGGTAGAGGAAAGGCCCAAGATGTACTATTTGTGGATGGACTGAAAGAAAATCTACTGAGTGTCGGTAAAATATGTGATAAAGGTTGTGAAGTTCTTTTTAGAGCACAAGATTGTGAAGTAAGATCAAGCACCACTGGAAAGACCATGATCAAAGGTGTTCAAACAGAAATGAATGTCTACATAGTGAAAGAAGAGAATGAAGCATGCCACCTTGGCATACTTAAGGAGTCGTGGTTATGGCATAGAAGATTTGGACACCTAAACTTCGACCATATCATAAGTATAATCAAGAAGAATGTAGTCAGAGATATGCCAGTCATAAAGACGCCTTCAAATACCATATGTAAATCTTGTCAACTAGGTAAGCAGACCCGCACATCCTTCAAAACCAAAGAGAAACTATCTACAAGAAGACCTCTTCAACTTGTTCACATGGACCTGTGTGGACCTTCAAGAACTAAAACACCAAGTGGAGAATCCTATTTCATGCTGATAATAGATGATTTTTCTAGAATGACATGGGTTGCATTTCTCAAATATAAATCGGAAGCACTTGAGAAATTCAAGATATTCAAGGCATTGGCAGAAAATCAAACAGGATGCAAGCTAAAGTGCATCAAATCAGAAAGACATTAGGGGAATTTTGAGGTCTAAAATGGGCCTCCTAAGAAAAATGTATAACAAAATTAAACTTTATAACAACCAATAGGATTCAAGATGATGATGTCAACCATGGGGGATGATTTACCATTTTTTTAAATAAAAAGGTAAAAATATTAAAAAACAATAAAATAAAAAAACTACTTTTTGAACTCATATTTTCAACTTATCTCCCAAAGTTTTTACTCAAATTTTGAGTGGGAGTACTCATTGGATGCAAAATTTAATTCCTCATCCAAGGAGTACCCATGTTGCATACTTTCGATGAACTCTACTACATGAAAAATGATAAATACATAAAAAAATGTGATTGTAATCACATTTTTTTTTATGTATTTATCATTTTTCGTGTAGTAGGACCCATCAAATGTATGGAACATGGGTACTCTTTGGATGAGGAATTAAATTTCACATCCAATGAGTACTCCCACTTGAAATTTGAGTAAAAACTTTGGGAGATAAGTTGAAAATATGAGTTGAAAAAGTAGTTTTTTCATGTTTCCCTCTAAAATTTGATGATGTCATCAAATCTTATTTGATTTTTTCCACTATTATTTTATAATTTCCTTAGGAGGCCCATTTTAGACCTCAAAATTCCCCTAATGGGAGGTGAATTCACAAACTATGATTTTGCAGACCTATGCAATGAGCATGGGATAAAACAACAGTTTACAATTGCAGGTACACCTCAGCAGAATGGAGTGGCAGAGAGACAAAACATGTCTGTACAATAGATTTCCAAAGCCATGATGTAAGAAAGTAACATTCCCCAAACCTTCTGGGAAGAAGAAGTACACACAACAATGCATATTATTAACAAAGCTCATTTAAGACCAAACAATGACAAGACTCCTTATGAACTATGGCATGGTAAACCAGCATCAATCAAGCACTTTAGAGTCTTTAGAAGCAAGTGTTTCATAAAAATTAATGATGAAAATCTGGGAAAGTTTGATGCAAGAGAAGATGAAGGAATATTTTTAGGATATGCATCCAAGAGTAAGGGGTACAGGTGCTACAACAAAAAACTTCGCAAAATTGTGGAAAGCATTGATGTAAGATTTGATGAAGAACCGCTAAACAAGACAAGAAGTACATGCTGCAGCAATCCTCTAGAAGATCATGAAGAAGAGAACCAAGACGATGATGAACTAAGCAAGACAATAGAAGATACTGAGTTAAACTCAAAAGGTCCCTCAAGATCCACTCAAAAGAACCATCCAGAAGATCAAATCATTGGGGACAAGAGTGTTGGAGTCCAAACAAGAAGACAGCTAGCTGAACAAACAGAAGAAGTATACCTGGCTATGTTATCTCAAATAGAACTAAATAAGTTTGAAGAAGCCAGAAAAGACAAATATTGGGTGAAAGCTATGAATGAAGAACTAGACCAAATTAAGAAAAATAATACATGGGAGTTAATACCAAGACCCACAGGGAAAAATGTCATAGGCTCAAAATGGGTATTCAAGAATAAGATGAATGAAAAAGGACAGGTAATTATAAATAAAGTCAGACTTGTATGCAAGGGATATTCACAAATTGAAGGTCTTGATTATGATGAAACATTTTCCCTTGTAGCCAAAATTGAAGCTATCAGAATGTTTTTGGCCTTTGCATGTTACCATGACTTCAAGGTATATCAAATGGATGTGAAATCTACCTTCCTGAATGGAGATCTAGAAGAATAAGTCTACATGGAACAACCTAAAGGATTCTCATTAACAGATAAACAGGACTATGTGTGCAAATTATATTGGGTATGTGTTATATTCTTTCCACAACTAGCCCCACGCGCTATACGTTGCGCCGAGCGTAGCAGGGGGGTTACAAGGGGGGAGGAAGCCCCCACTGTTGGGGTCCGGGGCAGCGCCCCGACGAAAATTGTTTTGGTGTGTGGACCCACTCATAGGTAGACCCACCCATGTTTTGTGCATGAGTTTGCACATGGTTTTGGGGTACGATGGTTTTCGGCCCCTGGTATTTTGTAGTTCTGGTCAAGGGAACTACGGTTATGTTCTAATCCAGGGTTAATGGATTGGGGTTTATGTATGTTTCGGCATGTATATATATGTGTTGTAACACTAAAATGAATATAATGAAAAATCAAGCTGGTCATCCCGATTTGGGATCTAGGGAAAAATCTCTATGTTTATCTAATTCATGTTTTATGCTCTCACTATTGTTTTATTTTATGTTATAAGATTCGTGTGTAGGTAATTTTTGTTCAGGGTTAAAACCTACATTTGGTATCGGAGCTGTTTCGGCTTCAAGGGGATGCCTTTGCTGCTGAGGGTTTTTTTCTTGGGCCTAAGGTAGACCCTGTTCAGTGGGAGATCTACGAGATCGATTCTTGCGGTGAAAGAAGATGGCGAGCGGCGGAAAGATAGAGATCAAGAAATTTAATGGTCAGAGTTTTGAGTTGTGGAAGCTCAAGATGGAGGATCTGCTGGTGGATAAAGATCAGTGGATCGTGGTAGATCCAGGTACTAAACCAACAACAATGTCAGATGAAGACTGGAAGAAATTGGATCGGAAGGCTAAGAGCACAATACGGTTGTGTGTCTCGGATTCAGTATTGCTGAATGTATCTAGGGAAGCTACAACGAAGAATTTGTGGGAAAAACTTGGGACTTTGTACCAATCTAAGTCTCTGGTGAATAAGTTGTTCCTGCGGAAAAAGCTGTATAACCTGAGGATGAAGGATGGAGACTCGGTGACAGAGCATTTGAACGCCTTCAATACTATGGTAAGTCAGCTGTCATCTGTTGATATTAAAATCTCAGATGAAGATAAGTGCATCAGTTTGTTGTGTTCTCTACCAGACTCGTGGGATATTCTGGTTATTGCAACAGGTAGTAATACAACTACCTTGAATTTTGATGACATTTTCTCAGCCTTGCTGTCGGAGGAAATGAGACAGAGAAATATGGAGGGCCAGAATGGAGATGCCTTATCTGTATGAGGAAGGTGACAAAACAAAAACAAGAATAAGGTTTCGAGTGGGAGATCCAAATCTAGAGGGAGATCTAAATCTCCTAGAAAGTTTGTAAAGGTATGCTGGAAATGCGGAAAGGAAGGGCACTAGAAAAAGGACTGCATATCTAAAGCTCCTAAGAAAGGAAAGGGATGTGATGATGCTCCTTCTGCAGAGGCAAAAACCACCACGGATGAAGGTGGGGATTTTTATTTGGCTTCTTCTTCAAATACACATGTAGATCATGAGTCATGGTTGATTGACTCAGGTGCATCCTTTCACTTCACTCCCCATAGGGAGTGGTTCTGCGAGTATGAGAAATATGATGGTGATGTCTTCCTAGGAGATGATAGGAAGGCCAGAATCATCGGACGTGGAAAGGTCAAGCTGAAGCTAGAAGGTGTAAGGATTATAACACTTCCTGGTGTTCTACATATTCCTGCATTGGCCAGAAATCTGATTTTTGTAAGCAAGATGGATGATGCAGGTGTAAAAACAGTGTTCGAGAAAGATGCCTACAAGATGGTTCGGGGAGCACTGGTATTAATGCGGGGAGTTCGGACTGGAACTTTGTACAAGCTACAAGGTAGCACTGTTATTGATGGGTGTAACAGTTCTATGGTTCCTGAAAGTGGAGCGGAAAGCCTAGTTGTCTCTGGAGAAAAGACCATGCTATGGCATCAAAGGCTTGGACATATTGGAGAGAAGGGCCTTCGGATATTGCATAGAAATGGTATGGTAGAAGGTATGTCTAATTTCTCTCTGGATTTCGATTTCTGTGAACATTGTGTATATGGGAAGCAGAATCGGGTGAGTTTTCCTTCTAGTGCTAAGAGGGCAAACAAGATATTAGAGCTTGTGCACAGTGATGTGTTTGGACCTGTGTCGGTTCCATCACTGGGTAAGTCTGTGTACTATGTTTCATTCATAGATGACTTCTCAAGGAATACATGGATATATTTCTTGAGGAAGAAATATGAAATGTTTGACAGATTTAAAGAATTTAAGGCTCTGGTGGAAAACCAGACAGAGAAGAAGATAAAGGTGCTTAGGACAGATAATGGTGGGGAGTTCTATAAGAAGGAATTTGAAGAGTTCTGTAAGAAGTGTGGTATAGCACGACAGAAGACTACTCCATACACACCTCAGAAAAATGGAGTTGCAGAAAGAATGAATAGAACATTGATGGAAAAGGCAAGAAGCATGCTCAGTGGTACCGGGTTAGGACAAGAATTCTGGGCAGAGGCAGTGGAGACTGCATGTTACTTAGTTAACAGATCACCTTCATCAGCGTTGGAGGATAAGACCCCACATGAGGTATGGACTGGTAAGAAACCCTCTCTTTCACATCGAAGGGTATTTGGATGTGATGCATATGTACATGTTCCAAAGGAGAAAAGGACCAAGTTGGATAATAAATCTGAAAGGTGCATCTTTATTGGGTATAAGGATGGTTTAAAGGGTTACAAGCTTTGGAACCCAGAAACAAGGAAGGTTGTGTACAGCCGAGATGTGGTGTTTAGAGAAGTGAAAGATGTTGTTAAACATGAAGTCCTACCAAAGGAACCCGAGAAGATAGAGTTTGAGCTAAAGGAGGATGAATCAGACTCTACAATAGAAGAAGACTCAGAAGATGAAGAGCCACAAACTCCAGCTTTGAGAAGATCAGTTCGGGAAAGAAGGCAACCGGAAAGGTATAGTCCATCTGCTTTCTGTTCAGGTTTTGCCTTAACTATAACTGATGATGAACCCAGAACTGTGAGGGAGGCAGTAGATTCAGAGGATGGAAAACTCTGGAAGGAGGCCATGGCTGATGAAATGGCATCCTTGCACAAAAACGATGCATGGGATCTGGTGGAGTTGCCGGCTGGAAGGAAGCCCATTGGAAGAAAATGGGTGTTTAAGAAGAAGATGAATGTAGAAGGCAAGGTGGAGAAATACAAAGCTCGGTTGGTAGCGAAAGGTTATTCCCAGGTGCCGGGAATTGATTTTGGTGATATTTTTTCTCCTGTTGCCAAATTCACTTCTATTAGATTACTTTTATCTGTTGCTGCTGCATTTGATTTTGAGATAGAACAAATGGATGTGAAGACAACATTTCTTCACGGGGATCTAGAAGAGGAGATCTACATGAAGCAACCTGAAGGCTTTATGGTGAAGGGTAAGAAAGAACTGGTATGCAGGTTGAAGAAGTTTTTGTATGGGTTAAAACAGTCACCAAGGATGTGGTATCAGAAATTTGATACCTATATACGGGGACTTGGCTTCACCAGAAGCAAGGAGGATCACTATGTTGATTTTAAATTAATTGGTGACCGTGTTATTTATTTGGTCTTGTATGTGGATGATATGTTGTTGATTGGAAATGACAAAGAAATTATCCAAGATTTGAAGACCCAATTGTTCTCCAAATTCGACATGAAGGATCTTGGTGCTGCAAACTATATTTTGGGCATGGAAATTAAGAGAGATCGGGCAAAGAGGAAGCTCTGGTTAAACCAGAGGAAGTATGTCGAAACTATATTGCAGAGGTTCAATATGCAGGATAGTAAACCGGTGAATGTTCCTATTCCTGTAGGTGTAAAACTATCTGCTGAACAGTGTCCCAAGACACAAGAAGAAGAGGAGGATATGTCCTGTGTTCCATATGCAAGTGCAGTGGGTAGCCTAATGTATGCAATGGTATGTACTAGACCAGACATTGCACATGCAGTGGGAGTATTGAGCAGGTTTATGTCAAACCCAAGGAAGGAGCATTGGACAGCAGTGAAGCGGGTTTTCAGATATTTACGTGGCACTAGTGATTATGGCTTGTGCTACCAGGGAAGACCAGGATTGGAAAGAATGTTGGACATTCGTGGTTTTGTTGATGCAGACTGGGCTGGAGATCCGGACCAAAGAAGATCTACAAGTGGGTATGTGTTTAGCCTATTTGGAGGTGCAGTCAGTTGGATGAGTAAAAGACAGTCTGTAGTGGCGCTTTCAACTACAGAGGCAGAATACATAACAACCACTCATGCAAGCAAGGAAGCAGTTTGGTTGCAGAGATTGTGTTCAAGTATGGGGTTGGTACAACAAGCTATAAGGATAGACTGTGATAGCCAAAGTGCAATTTTCTTGGCTAAGAACCCTGCTTATCATTCAAAGACAAAGCACATTGATGTTCAATATCACTTTCTTAGAGATATGGTTGAGGCTAAAAGGGTGTTGCTGGTAAAGGTGGACACTTTGAAGAATGTTGCAGATGCATTGACAAAGTCTGTGAGCACTCAGAAGTTCTCTTGGTGTAGAGAAACAATGGGTGTTGAAGAATTGGCCCAATGACTAAGCTCTCATGTGTCCCCCTGTGGAAAGAAAACAACAAGTGGGAGAATGTTGGGTATGTGTTATATTCTTTCCATGACTAGCCCCATGCATTGTACATTGCGCCGGGCACAGCAGGGGGGTCACAAGGGGGGAGGCATCCCCCACTGTTGGGATCCGAGGCAGCACTCCGACGAAAATTGTTTTGGTGTGCGTACCCACTCATAGGCGGACCCACCCATGTTTTGTGCATGAGTTTGCACATGGTTTTGGTGTACGATGGTTTTCAGCCCCTGGTATTTTGTAGATCCGGTCAAGGGAACTACAGTTATGTTCTAATCTAGAGTTAATGGATTGGGGTTTATTTATGCTTCAGCATGTATATATATGTGTTGTAACACTAAAAGGAATATAAGGAAAAATCAAGCTAGTCGTCCTGATTTGGGATCCAGGGGAAAATCTCTGTGTTTATCTAATTTATGTTTTATGCTCTCGCTATTGTTTTATTTTTTGTTATAAGATTTGTGTGTAGATAATTTCTGTTGAGGGTTAAAGCCTACAGATTAAAGAAAGCCTTATATGGGCTGAAACAAGCTCCTTGTGCATGGTATTCAAGGTTGGACAAACACTTGCAAAAACAAGGCTTTAAGAGAGGAGGAGTAGACATCAATTTATACATAAAGGCTAATGAAAATGAACTCCTAATTGTAGTAGTATATGTAGATGACATCATGTTTGGTAGCAACAAAGACAAGTTAACAAAAGAATTTTCTGAAGAAATGAAATCAGAGTTTGAAATTTCTATGATTGGAGAGCTCACCTTCTATTTAGGACATCAAATTCAACAAAAGAACATAGGTATGTTCATCTCAGAAGAAAAATACTTAAGAGAAATGTTGAAAAAGTTTAAAATGGAAGACTGCAAACCTGTGTCAACTCCCATGATCACTGGATGCAACCTATGTGCTGATGATGGGTCTACAGATATAGATCAAAGACATTACAGATCCATGATAGGAAGTCTGCTATACCTAACAGCTTCTAGACCAGACATTATGTTGGCAGTAGGACTTGTGGCAAGATATCAAGCAACACCAAAACAAAATCACTTACTAGCAGTCAAAATAATATTCAGATATCTACAAGGAACTGCACAGTATGGGCTATGGTATCCAAAAGGCAAGAGTTTCACTTTGACAACATATACAGATGCAGATTGGGCCAAATATGTCGATGACAGGAAAAGCACAAGTGGAGGTGCATTCTATTTGGGAAAAATTCTGGTGGTATGGCTAAGCAAGAAAAAAACATATATTTCTCTATCTACAACAAAAGCAGAATACATAGCAGCAACAGCATGTTGCACACAAGCCATGTGGATGAAACAAACCCTCCAAGACATGAAGGTAAGCATTGATGAACCTATTTCTATCAAATGTGACAATAAAAGTGCAATAAAAATATTCAAAAATCCTATACTTCATTAAAAAACTAAACACATCCCAATCAAGTACCATTTCCTCAGAGAACAAGTAGCACAAAAGGTAGTGAAGTTGTAATATGTGCCAGCAAAAGAACAAACAACATATATATTCACAAAACCTCTTGCTAGACAACCATTCGAATATCTGAGAGACAAACTAGGGGTAGTTTTTGTAGATGCTATTCTCTGACATGAAAAGAAAGCATCATTCTAGGGGGAGAATAAAAAATAAAACATCATCCCAGGGGGAGATCAGTCAACAAAGAGTGTCACAAAAGAGCTAGAGAAAGTGAGCAGTGCATGAAACAAGTCCTCAAGATTAGAGTATAATGGACAAGATTCGAAAACATCACTAGGTGAGGTGAAACCCTTTGCCATTGATGTCAAAGGGGGAGAAAAAGCAAGCAAAAGAAGATAGGCAGAGGAAGACTTGGAGGAAGCATTGGATTATTGGTGGATGTGTTTCCATCAATGCCAAAGGGGGAGACTATTGGAAATGTTGTCATTGACGGCAAAGGAGATGGCAAAGGAGGAACACCTGAAATAGCAAGAAGGCAAAGAGAGAAACATAGAAGCAAAGAGATAGAAAAAGAGGTAGCAAGATGTAGAGAGGGTCGAGCAGCAGAGACAGGACCATTTAAAGAAGTAGGGCAACAAAAAGGAGTAGCCCAGGTTGCAGAGAATATACAAAAACAGAGAAACGGTCTTGCACTGACATGCACTGCCTATGCACTGTCATGCACAGTAACTTTAAAAAGTGTATTGGTTTATTGTTGGTGTAAAAAGGTCAAACCCTAGGTTATAATAGAATAACACTATGCCCAGAAGATTTAAAGACCGAAAAGGGTGTATGTCGAAACCTTAAATGTGTTTCATCATTTGATATTAGAAAAGCTCGGGTATTTTTTAACAAAGAGTTGGGCACAGTGAACGTGTAGGCGCAGTAAAAAGGGAATCCAAGTTGATTGGACCTTGAATGCACAGTGTGAATCTGATAGAGTTGTGTGTTTTTAACATGTGGAAGCGCAGTGTTGAATTGTTGATGAAACAAAGTTATAACGCAAAGAATTGAATTGTTGATAGCACACAGTGCAGGACCTTCAGCCAGAGGACGTGGAACCTTGCATGAACAATGAAACTGGGGGTGAAAATACCAGCAATATCGCGTGAGTTTGGAGGTGGTAAGTGGTTTCACCTTTTTGAACGCGATATGGGTCTTCATTCGATGCGTGGCAATAAGTGGTATTTGAATGCCATTTATATCGCGTAAATTTGGAGGATTAACCCACGGAGGATGAAAAAATGTGATATTCACGTTATCCGTCCAAGCTTTCACTGTCAATATCTAACGGTGTTCATTGCACGTGATGGACGAAGGTTAAGGAGGTAGATACTGTGTGCCTGACTGTAGTTACATGGATTTTTGAGTTTTAATATATGGTCTGAAGGTAAGTTATATGCCCATGAGTACCACATGTAGACTGGTTTTCATAACCAAGTCGAACGTTAATATAATATAATGGAAATTATGTGGGGCTGAACGTAGACTGTGTTGAGGCTTAAATGTTAAATGGATCGGAGTTAATAACCACTAGATTTTAATGTTGGCGGAGTCTTCACAAAAAGCCTAAGATTTATTAAAGGGCTCTTAACACTTGAGTTAGGGAATATATATATATATATATATATATATATATATATATATATATATATATATATATATATATATATATATATATATATATATATATATTACATTGGTATGAGATGACGAAACCATAGGATATGGATTTTAGTCGATAACACGGTGAATGCATATATATAGATATGTGCATGTAGTTCTTTAGCATAGAAGAAAGGTTTTTATGTGTTAACCAAAGGCTGTGCGTTGGGCATATAATAATAATGTTGGGCCTTCATAATGTTTAGGTATTAGGTTGAGCTCTATCAGGGCGAGAAATTTTTGAGTTAATGAAAATATGTTGATCATAACACTTGGGCACATAATGCATCGATTGATATGTTAACCAAAGCTAGAGTTGATATGAAATAAGAATGGAGTAGTTGGAATATTCGAATGTCAACTCAACACATTAGAAATTGGGGTTGATTATTGTTTTAACCAAAAGTCCGATAGAAGGAAATGCGCCGATTATAAATAAGACTCTGGATATAAAGGTTGGTTGGTGTATAAAAAGGAAAATCATTGTATATGCCTAGTGGGGTCCATAGTGAACCATCACATTAGCGGAGAACGAGAGACGAAAAAATTGAAAATTGTGATTGCGATTTAGAGATTGAATGACAGCCGTTGGATTTGCTAAAGGATGGACGGTGGATATGTGAGTCGCTAGATTACATGGTGGGACCGTCATGAATCGCATCGGCGAAAATGAAATGACCGAAGGCACAAGAGTACTCTGAATGTTGCGATTGCGATTGGAAAATAAATGAGGTGAAGTATAGCCGTAATGTGGGCTCCATACAAAAGAAAAGGTTAATATATGTTTGCTTCGAGTTTTTAACCAAAGATGAAGAGTAAAAAGAAAGTAAAGCGGCAAGTATATATATATGAAACAATATATATATATATATATATATATATATATACATATGTTTGTGAACAGTGAACCATCGCATCGGAGTAAAACAGAGCAGTGGCACATACCATTGAAAGTTGCGATTGTGATAAATTGCATCGGAACCGTCGCAAGAGGAGTAGTCGCAATCAGAAATCATCGGAGGAGGCTCATCGCATTAGGGAATAAGAAAGGTTCGGCATGTCGGCGCAAAAGGGTGTTTTCTATGTTAAAAGGAGCCTCCACATATAGATTAAAAATCTGGGTTGTTTTAACTAAGGGCGAAGATTATATTGGATGTAATATATGTTGTCGCACCACATTACAATTTGAGATTAATCCAAAGTCCAAACACGTTCAAAATTCTATAATGTGCACATACACGGAAAATAGAGGTATGCAGAACAGGTACATGACAGAAACTGAAAAAGATACAGGTCATTTTTATAGGCATGAAAATGCAAGAGAATATGCAGAACAATTACACTACGGTAGCAGAAAAGACAAACACGCGGTGATCCAAAAATTGAATGGGTTGATTTGAAATCCATATTGTAACTGAATGTAAATGTTTTAATTGGTTTTTATTATTTGTGATGCACTGGCAAGTGTCTGGAGGAAAAAAAAATCCCACTAAAATATTTAAATTAGTACATATTATAATATTTTTCTGAATATGCTGGATAAGAAAATGTGAAGGCAGAAGCCAAAGACTCATGACTGCTCACTTTGAATTCCCTGTGGAATACAAACAGTCATGAGGAAAACTCTATAAATGATATCACATTGATATGCATAGACATGTGAGAGAATGAAGAATTGAGGCAGGAAAGATATGAAGAAGGAGGAGCAAAAAGAGATGCTTTGAAAAGTCAGAGATGATATAAGACAGATGAGAAAGCTGGAGGACAACAGTGAAGAAGGTACAGAATAGAGCTGATATCCAAGGTAAATCAGCAAGTGTTTTTTCTTTTGAAAAAGTGAGGAATTTGGAGCTTCCCTATCAAGTTATAGCTTGATAGATGTCAGTTGTAGCTGACTGAGGTTGGAGCCTCCTATAGGTTGGTGCTTGCAAAAAATTGATGGGAGTTGGAGCTTCCTTGCAAGTTGTAGCTTGTAGAATTGAGGTAGGAGCCTCCTGTGGGTTGGAGCCTACATAAAATCAGTGCTGAGAGGGAGTTGGAGATTGCCTTTGCATCACAACAATAAGAAGATGTGGTTTTCTCCCTTTATGGGTTTCCACTTATATCTGGTGTCTTTGTGCATGATGTTTATGTGTTGATATGGTTCATCTAATCTGTTTAATATTTTCTACTCTCATATTAAGTCTGTTGTTACGTTATCTTAATACTTACAACTCACATTCTAAGATTATTCACATATCAATTTGAATATGAAATGAAGGTGTAAATAAGTTTTAATGGAAAATTTTAAAAGACAATGAATGTGTTAAATTGATTAAACCCCCCCCCCCCCCCCCCGCGCGCCCTCTCAGTTTAACTCAGGGTTCAATAGAGGAGAGTTGAACAATCACAGGCTCTAGTTCCTGGTGATATGCCCATGGAGGTAGTTTGGAAAGACCCTCAATCAGATCCATCTAAGGATATAACAAGGATAAATCAGTTTATAGGTGCTTATGCATATGCTACAATTTATAAATCCACAGAACTCCAGCAACTAATTAAAGAGAAGGATAAGTGAATCATTCAGCTAGAACAAGAACTGTTGGCAGAAAAGCAGAGGATTAACCAACAGTTGCAAGCACAAGTGTCACAGCTCCAGCAAAGTATGTATCAACTAAAGCTACAACATCAATCTGATATTGGAGCCAAGGATGGTAGAATCCACCAGTTGCAATTTACTGTGGAAAAGTTAAAGGATAATCCAAAAGTGGATGATTTTACAAAGGAAGCTCTGGAGCTCAACACTTTGTTGGCTCAGAAACAAGTGGGCGTTTGTCAAATACTCTCTAACATAAATGAGCTATGTGATAAGAGTGATTCACTAATGAATTAAGTAGTCGACCAGAGGATCATCTTTGATCAAATTGATGATAAATTCTCTCAATATGTCACTTGGAAAAATATTGTAGAAGACCGAAAGACCAATCTTGCCAAAATTGAATATTTAAAAAAGGAAATCTTTTCACCGATTGGGATATACAATTAAAGTAGGAAGAAAGGAAAATTTGTAGGGCATGATATGTTGCCAATAACATTATTGAAACAATCAGCAAAAAACTCAATACTGGCAATTTAATTGATAAGTGCCCACCTAGTTCTCTACTTGTTGTGAAATATTTAATACAGTAGTGAAAAGAGATGTCTAAAATGAAGGAAGAACCGAAAATTGGTAAAGCTTGATTGGGACAAGTACTGGAAACACTTAGTCAAGCCACATAGTTAAAATGAAATTTCCTCTTACATGGTGCCTCCCCTATAAGATGTGGTCTACACAAGACAGTTGCACATCATGCCAGGTCAACCTCCTAAAGTTCAGCTTGCGATATACATAGTTCAACTCAAGGAACGAATGGCAATAGAGACAGCACCAACTCTTGAAGCGAGTCATCCCAACAAACTCATTTATGTTTTTAATTAACTTATTTTAAGGAAATTTGTTTAAACCTCCCCAACATTTTATGTATTTGATATTTTTATAATTTTTATTTTACTGTATATAACCTTTCATGTCTTTGAAGAAAAGGTCCTGAAATTTGGAAAAGAAAACCTTAAAAAAGTTGCACTTTTGTACTCTTAAAGTTTCTCTTAATAGGACACATGGACCAAGGATTGTTTTTCAAATTAGCAGAGTTAAGATATATATGGTACTTTTACCTTTTTGTTTATGTTTTGTTTCATATGAGAAATAGTTAAATTTCCTTATGATGTTTTGTTATAAGTGTCCTTTTAAACACAGTCTAACATTAATTAACTTCTGAGCATGCTTAGATTTCCATTTTCAATACATGAACAAATACAAGCTATTATTAAATGACATATGTGTTTAATCAATTGATTTCATTAAATATTTAATAAAATGAATTATCTTAAATTCTTTTACATTTCTCTAAGTTTTTGAAAAATATTCATTTACATACAATTAAGATCATCTTTTAAATCACATATAAGACAAAGATAATTCATCCGGGGATATATATATATATATATATATATATATATATATATATTGAAAGCTTGTTGTTACTCTCATTCATCAAGTCACAATTAGTTATAAATACCACCCAATATACTCAATTATATTTCATTGGGAAACCGGTCCCATAATCCTCAGTCAGAGCCACTATGCCAAACAGATAATAGACTGTTTTCAAGTCCCTGACTGGGTGGTTTTCCCCGATGTTGTTGCAGCGATTTCCGAGGAATCATCACTTCCTTAGGATGGAAGTATAGAAAGGTGATGGTGACATTAGGGGAATTTTGAGGTCTAAAATGGGCCTCATAAGAAAAATGTTAAACCAAAAGAAAATTTATAAGAACCAATAGGATTCAAGATGATGATGTCAACCATGGGGGGATGATTCACCATTTTTGGAGTAGAAAAATAAAAAGATTAAAAATTAATAAAATAATAAAGCTAATTTTTCAACTCATATTTAAACTTATCTCCCTAAGGTTTTACACAAATTTCAAGCAAGAGTACCTGTTGGATGCAAAATCTAATTCCTCATTCAAATAGTACTCATGTTGCATACTTTCGATGGACCCTGCTAAATGAAAAATTAGAAATGCATGAAAAAACGTGATTGAAATCACATTTTTCATGTATTTATCTTTTTTCATATAGTAGGGTATATAAAAAGTATGCAATATGGGTACTCCTTTGATGATGAACCAAATTATGCATCCAATGAGTGTTTTCATTCGAAATTTGAAAATTTGAAAATACGAGTTGGAAAAATAGTTTTTTATTTTTCCCTCTAAAATTTGATGATCTAATCTAATCCTATTTTATTATTTCCACTGTTATTTTATAATTTCCTTAGTGGCCCATTTTAGACCTAAAAAATCCCCTAATGATTATTTGTATCTAAGGAGAAGCAAGCCTTTGAAACTTCATAAATTTCACATGGAGAATTGTAAGCCTATGGACACACCTCTAGCTACAAATTGGAGGAAGGAGAATACCAATTTAGGAGAAGAGGTTGATGCTACCATTTACAGGAAAATTGTGGGGTCTTCGATGTATCTTGATTCTTGTGAACACAAGACTTGACATTTGATATACAATAAACCAAATGAGTCAATATATGGTTAGGCCTACCAATTTGTATTGGAAGGCGAAAAATCATGTGTAACGATACTTCACATGCAATACTGAGTATGGATTATTGTACATGAGGAAAGAGGAAGTGGAGCTCCAAGGCTTCAAAAATGTAGATTGGGCAGGGAGTCCATTAGACAAGGAAGGTACTTCATGTGCTATCTTTAGTGTTGGGTGCACTGTTATTTTCTTATACAACAAGAAGAAGAGGTATGTGGCACTAAGCTCAACAGAGGCTGAATATATGGCTTCAAGTCAAGAATCATGTGAGACCATATGGATGAGGAAAATACTTGTGGGTATTTTTAGGTAGGAGATGGATTTGATAGTCATATATTGTGATAATTAGAGTTTCATTAAGCTCTCTCAAAATATGGTATTTCATGTCAGGTCCAAGCACATTGATATCTGGTATCATAATTTTCGGGACCGTGTAAAGAGGAAAATTATGTTGTTATAGTACTTCCAACTATGGAGTGAGATGTTGACATCTTGACAAAGGCATTGTTAAGAGATAAATTTGAATTCCACATGTGCAAGATAGGGGTGCTGAAAAATCCCTTTGTTGCTAACAGGGAGTGTTAAAAAAAATGTAGCAAGAAAATCTCAATTTGACTTTAGCCTTATTCAAATTGAGTAAATCAAATTTCCACATCAACATGACAACTTGGAGAAAGTTAACTAGTGTGGCATGGCTCTTGTCACTTATTTATCTCAGTAAATTCAAGTTAGAGGGCTTTGATATCAGTTATGCATGTGTGATTTCTAAATTTTAGCAATCTAGTTATGTTATTTTGAGTTGTATTCAGTTCACTGATCTCTAACTATTGACAGAGTCAGTTGAAGTTTACTTGTGCAGTGGGATAGTATTCCAACTCAAAGATCTATTAATTAACTGATCAATCAATCCAAGATATCTAATGTATGCATGGAATTTGAATTCCTCAACTAAAGTGGAGATGAAAAGGAAGTGTAACATGACTTGTATACTTGTTGAGTGTACATGTGTTGCATGAATTCAGAATATCAGTCATTGGGAATTGCACAATCAAATAGGAGGAAATTATTATATTTTAGGAGCTAATTTCTTGAGGAATTGTGCAGGGAAATAAGAGGCAAATTTTTCTCATTCAACAAAGAGAACAATTATTCTTTTGTAGGTTGTGCCAAAGATGGAGCAAGTAATTTTAATAAATTTTTTTTAACTAATTAATTCAAATACTCTTGAGAGGGTTTTCCCATTTGGGTTCCCCTAGCAATCACTATGTACTTGTGTTTTTTCTTATTTCATGTCTATGCATGTTGTTCTAAATTATGAATTCCATTCTGCGAACTAGTAGAGTAGAATTTTAGTCTCTTGTTTTCAGTTCAAAATCTTAAGCAGATGAAATTTCTATAAAATTTCT
Source organism: Pinus albicaulis (assembly GCA_034641835.2). Taxonomy (NCBI): domain Eukaryota; kingdom Viridiplantae; phylum Streptophyta; class Pinopsida; order Pinales; family Pinaceae; genus Pinus; species Pinus albicaulis. The sequence continues at coordinate 488,180,645 of CM076569.1, forward strand.
ACATATATGATTGGGAGATATAGTTCTTTTCTATTATTTGTAGGTGGAGTTTTGATGCTGAAGAAATTACAAAATTTACCATTTTCTAATATGTTAGGTAGTTACTAGGGGTTTAGTTAAGGTATGCTTCTTAGTAGTTTTGGTGAGGATTTTCTATGAAATAATTACGTGGAAGATATTTACTTTATTATTATTTGTGATAATTCCCAGAAGCCAAATATAGTAATGAATTGTGACTTACTAAGCATCAAGACAAGTACTTTGTAGGGGGGGTATTTACTCTTCTAGCGTTATCATAATTGGCCAAACGTGTCCCTTCTAGTTGAATGCAGTGGGTTACCCTACCCTTCTAGCCTCATCATAATGGAACAAATTTGTCTCTCGGAATAGAACCTAGGTGGATGGAAGAACAAACCTTGCTCCCAACAACTTAAGTTGCTAAGACAACACAAACTAGAATGTTGTTATGTATTGAGTTATTTCCATTAAAAAATTAACATAGATGGTCCAACAAAGTTCATCACATCATTATAATTTTAAATAACTACCTCTAATTGACTTTGAGAATTTTTTTTTGGTTCTATACATGTTATTTCCTATTTAATACTCTTCTTTGAAATTTCTATTTAGAGCTACATGTACCATTGATTAAAATGTTATTTTTATTGTTTTTTGAACCTAATATATTAGTGATTTCATTGTGAGTGCCTTAAGTTCGATAATTAAAGAAATGAAAATATGTTTGGGTCATTATGTATCTACTATCTTATAAAATTTACTACCTTTGCTTCTTATCGCCTCTTCTACTTTGCTAATAGAATTTAAACCTTTCTCCAGTACTTTCTTGGCCTCTACAAAGAGATTTTTATCAAAGGATTTTGTATCTACAATTAAGGATATTTAAAAACTATTCTTTAAAGGTTTTGAATTGAGATCTAAGATCGCATCACATTTTTTAGGCCTCTAGCTGGACACCCTTTGTTTCTTTCCCTAACACCATTTATTTGTTGTTCACCATCCTTTCACATGAAAAAAATAATCCCTTTCAAATAGATATTTGTAAAAAAAAATGTAAACATCTGACCAATTTTCCAAAGAGTAATAAAGATATAAATGAAAAAATTTAAAAGAAAATATCTTTATCTCTATTGTACTAATACAAATAAAAATATAATTAAATTCATTAACATATCACAATTATAAATAAAATCTCCGATAAAGAAAAAATGCGGTGTAAGAAGCAAAGCTACATGATATAACCACAAATTACCTCTCATAAATAATTAAACTTCATATATTCTACTATCTCTAACACTCTCTTGAGTTGCAAATTTATTTTTCATATTTGATCCATTAACATAGCTAGATTTTTCCCACGGAGTTTTCAATTGGTAACCTTCACATTAATGAGTGCCTTAACAATAGAACCCATCACCATCTATTCTACGCCCTATGGTGGATGATTTAGTTTTTTTAATTCAAACTCAGTAATTATTTTTTGGAGAAATCATGATTTTTTCTATTTAAATACATTTTGAAGGTATAAATAAATTTAACCCCCTCAAAAAACATGTGGGGCACTTTCTTTATGGAGATTAAATAACTTAAAGTTACAATTTCAACACATTTAGTTTTGAATGTATAAATAAATTTAACCGTTTGTAAAACTTTAGAGCACTTACATTATGGAGATTAAATAATTTAAAGTTACAATTTCAACAAATTCCACTTATTTTTTTGCAAAATCCATCGGAAATATGTGAGGAAAGATCCCCAAAAATTTGAATAGTTAGGCTATCCTTAATTGATTTTTGAAATTAGCCATGGACAAGCTTCACTTTCTACTATTGGTGAATATAGGCTAACTCGTCATTTTTATTACAAAAAAAAAAACAATGCCACCTGGAATAACCTAATACTAGTTTATAAGAGAGAAAGGTTACACTTTTGCACGTTTTCACTCTTGTTGGATGCTTACAAATTCTAGACCATTAACTTGTTTCCTTATATTGGAAGAAGAGTAACAAATTAAAATACTTATAGATCTTATAACAATACTATACTTGTATTTTAACAATGAATATAAGTAACATAACGATGTAACTTAAATGGATGTTAAATGCGCATATGTGTCAATGCGTTATAAGCCACAAGACACGTATCTGATGATACATCTCACATTTCCAATATTAAAAGATCATAAAAATAAGAGGATATTGTGAGCTGAAGTGTATTATCATAAAAAACTGAAATTTACATAATATAACATATATCATCAAATGAGTCTTGTCACTAGGGAGACCTTACCATATCCAAAAATACACTCTCCATAAGGAGGAGAGAGATACCTAAGCTATAAAATGGACAAAAAAAATGACTAAGATAGATAAACTGACCTAAATGGCCTTGCGAAAAGTTAACTAAAACCATATATATGAAATCCGTAAACACTATCATAACATATCTAAACCGAATGATTTGTATTTGACGTTGTAATATCGATGTGTGAATTTGGGTTCTCTAGAGTTCCACTTGATGTTATAGGAATATCAAGGTGTCACTCAATCCTCTGCCATTTTTATGTAGATCCCTGATTTTTTTAAGTGTTGAAGAGACTGTAGATATGCATATGGCTTTTGTGTCGATCCAAGATCATTCAGTGCAGTAAAAAATACATTTTCCAATATAGGTCTACAATATGCATGTATTGATTGAATATTCCCCTTGTGTGTCATGTGTCTACGATCCAAGAAACCCATTCATTTAGCACCTTTGTGTTCGAGAGAGTAGTCAAATGAGAGGATGCTTCTCCCTCAAATAAGGAGAGTTGTTCGTGAATTTTCATAATTGTAAGCTCTCGACATCAGGATGAAAATCCTTCTAACGTATGATGCATACAAGTGTGGCCTATGTGGGCCTGCTCTTGATAATAAGCCACCCCTCTTGAGATCCAAGCCCACTAGCATGGCATGGTGGTTGGGCCTGCTAGCAAAAGGAATCTAGAAAACTATTCATGGCCCTATGTGTGAGATTTTAGGTGCAACCCAAAAAAATTTCCACCTTGAAGCAAACCTCCAAGCTACCTTGGAGTGAGAAACGAACTATACAATTCCACCACCCACAAAATTCTAGCCAAACGTACAACACCAATAGAGACAATAAACCACTTGAAAACCCACCCTTTGGCGAAGGAAAAAACTGCATGCCAATATCAATCTGAATTTATTTGCAAAGAGGGTGAGTCAATGCCACCGAAAGAACACATCAAACAAGATATGAATTTGAGGACTCTACCCCAATAATTTCTCGAGGATAGAAGCATAAGGCATTAAAAATGAGTAGCAAGAGAGTGGCCTATTAACCACAGGTTCGCCACCCAAAAGAACCCACCACTAGCATCAAAAAACATAAAGGTGACCCATTCACTCAACATGAGATAACCTTTGGGAAAGAAGAGAACCAACACTAGACTGCTAGGGTGTAAGATGAGGATGGAAAGCATAGACTAAAACTGAGGTAATGGGCTTAGAAAATCAATTTGGGATTGTAATACAACAAAAGAGGAAAGCAACCCTCTTCGATAAAATGGCATGAGAGAGTGAGGATAGAAAAAACAAAGACCACCACTCTCATTAAGATAACACGTAAAGCCCCCTGTAGTAATGCCAACTTAATTGAAACAAAGGATAATGGATAAAAGAAATGATATCGGGATGTCGATGAAGACATGTTGACTATAGGAGGACACCAATTGCATGCAACAAGTAGACCCTCTGAGGATTTGGGAACACTACCTTGTAGGCATCTTCCTTACTCCTAGTTTAAATGCCTTGATCATCAACAAGATGGACACAAACTAAGCCAATCTCTTTCCTTTATATGTAGTTAGGCCTAACCATTATGTCGCTACGAAATTAATAACATGGGAGAAATTATTGCCTCTCCTGCCATCACACAAATACATTGTCTTCCCATCAAGAATAATAACTCTCTCTCAATGTCCATTATTCTCATGTAACATGTGTAAGAATAATTCATTTGCTAGGTGTTTCCAAATTTGTCACCCTATTTGAGTTAAAAAGATCATAAATATTAATTAAATTATAACTTTATATATATAATAGGTCACTACCATGGTTTATGGATACTTCAGTATCCAAAAACCATAACTCATTTAGTAGTGGAAATATTTTATATGTAATATATTTTTATTTATTAAGAATTTGACTTCTGTGATGCATAAATTATGTATCAAATATTTTGGTAAAAATCACATCAGAGAAATTTGTGTCGACGCATTTCGAACCAGCCAGTGTGGTTCATCATTAGGACAAGATGCAAAATCTGATCTAAGACTCTGCTTAAATAGATAAAGAAGCTCCATGTAGTTGTTGTACTTGGAGCTTATTTATCTATTTAAGAAGCGTCTTAGATCAGATTTCGCATCTTGTCGTGATGATGAACCACACTGGCTAGTTCGAAACGTGTCGACACAAATTTCTTCGATGTGATTTTTACCGAAAGATTTGATACAATATTTTTATTTAATTTTGCGATTTTTTTAGTTAAATTGAAAAACAAAAAAGCATAATTACCTTTAAAATAAACTCGACCTTGTACCAATTATTACTATTTAAAATATTTTGTGGAAAAACATTATTCCAAAATAATCACATCACTCACAATTTTTGTATCTTAAAATTAATTGTTTTATATTATATTTGAAAACCATACTTCTTTCTTGTATGTTAATAGTGAGTATAATAATTTACAATTTACAATTGAATTTTTATAAAGTTATGAAAATAATTGAGATTAAAAAAGAGTTGAATAAAAATATATTTTTTTTAAGAAAATGAGAAAATTTGTTTAGTCATACATTTTTTTGAACCTAATTAAATATTTATTAATACAATTGGAAAATATATTTATTATTTAAACTAAAATTAATTTAAATAAAATTTAACTAAAATACTATAAAGAAGTTAATTAAGTTCCTCTTATGTTGCTCACACTCTAGCACGACATCATAACACACATCCTTAAGCGTTTAAAACATGTGATGCAATGAACATGATTTGGCATAAGGCTTTATCACTTGGAAAATTTAAAAGTTAATTCCTACCCGGAGTATATGTTAATGGAGTTAGCAGGGGTATGAGATGATTTTAGGAGTAAATGGAATGTGTACTAGGTAGTAAGGGGAGCCTATCAATCTACGCTCTCACCTCTAAGTGATATTAGTCCAAGGTGGCATCGTCATTGTTGGAGATCAGAAGTGCAGCAAATTAAACAAATACTCAGCAAATAAATCAAGCACATAAGACACAGAGGTTTAACGTGGTTCACCCAACCAATCTGGGCTACGTCCACACAACATAGGCATCGGCAATCTTTATTATCAAACAGGAGATTACAAACTCTCACACACTCTCAAAACAATCCGTATGGATACCTGTTTTATAGCAAGGAGAATCTAACTGCCTCATAAATCCTCTCAACTCAAATTTAGGATGCATTAACTCCCTCCCAACAAACTGGAGCTAATCTAGGAACTAATTCCTAATTTTTGTCACCTACTGAGATTTTTGCCTATTTTAATGAAAAACAAAAAATCTCAACAATCTCCACCTTGACAACAATTAGCCTGATGCCCTGTTTGTTTATTATTTTATCTTTTCTGCAAGCCAAGAGAAGCCAAACATCAGCGTAGCTTCTCTAACAAAATTGGTTTCGTGAACATGTCTGCACAATTCTCCTTTGTATGCACCTTTTCAAGAGAAACTCCCCTTTCAGTGATAACCTGTCTTACAAAATGGTACTTGATCGGTATATGCTTTGATTTACTATGATAGGCGGGATTCTTAGCCAAATGTATTGCACTTTGACTATCACACAGTAACTTGATGTTGTCTTGTAACCTACCCAACTCACCAAGCAAACCTTTTAGCCAGACTGCCTCTTTGCAGGCATGCGAAGCAGCAATGTATTCAGCTTCAGTAGTGGATAAAGCAACAATGTTTTGTAGCTTTGACATCCAGCTAATAGCTCCACCTGCAAGAGTAAAGACATACCCTGAAGTTGACCTTCTCTTATCCAAATCACCTGCAAAATCGGAATCAACATATCCGCAAACAAATTCACCACTCTTATTGTAAGTGATACAATAACTACTTGTGCCTCTCAAATACCGAAGCACCCATTTCACTGCTGACCAGTGTTCTTTACCCGGATTTGCCATGTACCTGCCGACAACCCCAACTGCATGTGAAATATCTGGTCGAGTACAAACCATCGCATACATTAAACACCCTACTACATTGGCATATGGAATTCGAGACATATAATCCTTTTCTTCATCTGTATTAGGACATAAACTCGAAGAAAGCTTAAAATGGGAAGCTAAAGGGACTGACACATGCTTCACATTGTTCATACCAAATCTCAAGAGTATTTTCTCAATATACTTCTGTTGTGATAGCCACAGGTTACCATTGCTCCTGTCTCTGAAAATCTCCATGCCCAAAATCTGTCTTGCTGCTCCTAGATCTTTCATATCAAATGTCCTTGCCATCTGAGTCTTCAACCTGTTGATTTCTTCAATGCTTTTTCTTGCTAAAAGCATATCGTCAACATACAACACTAAGATAATGAACATGCCATTACTTAACTGCTTAAAGTAAACACAGTGATCATATTCACTTCTTATATATTTTTGACTCAACATGAAAGAATCAAATTTCTTGTACCACTGTCGAGGCGACTGCTTCAGACCATACAATGACTTCTTGAGCCTGCAGACAAATTTCTTATTGCGATGCTGAACAAACCTTCCGGTTGTTCCATATAAATTTCCTCATCTAAGTCTCCATGTAGAAATGCAGTCTTAACATCTAATTGCTGCAACTCTAAATCAAGCAAAGCCACTAATGCTAACACAATTCTAATTGAAACAATTTTAACCACTGGTGAAAAAATCTCATGAAAGTCAATGCCTGCTTTCTGAGAAAACCCTTTTGCAACCAGTCGCGCTTTGTACCTGTCCTCTGTATCATTCACACCCCGTTTCAGCTTGTAAACCCATTTACACCCCACAGTTTTCCTGTCTTTCGGAAGCTCAACTAGATCCCACGTGCCGTTCTTACTCAAGGCCATCATTTCTTCCTTCATGGTTGCTTTCCACTTGTCACTTTTCGAACCTTCTATTGCTTCCTGATAGCACAGAGGTTCATCATCGTTAGCGGTCAAAGCAACTGAAGTAACATAATCATCATACCTTCTCGGAGGGCGTTTAATTCTTGTAGACCTCCTTAAGGATGTTTCTGGTGCTTCCGCAATTGGCTGACTACCACCTGTAGGAACTTCTTGCCGATCAGTATCTGAGACCTGTTCATGATCTAAACCTGAACCTTGTTCATGTTCTGATTCTGAAACCTGTTCATGACTAGTATCTGAACTATGGTCATCATGACTATCATTAGAAATGCTATCAAACTGAATGTGCTGAAAGTCAGATACATCATCCTGTTTCAATCTACTATCTACATCTAAATGTACAAGAGAGGATTCATTAAACTTTACATCTCTGTTGATGATGATTTTGCGGGTAGTAGGATCCCACAATCTATATCCCTTTGTTCCAACACCATACCCAACAAAGATATACCTTTTAGACTTTGGATCTAATTTAGTTCACTGATGTTTAGGCACTAGAGCATATGCATCACAACCAAACACTCTGAGTTTAGAATAATCACAAGGGTGACCTTTCCATACCTCTTGCGGAATCTTGCAGTCTATCGCCGTCGATGGAGATCGGTTTATCACATAACAAGCTGTTGCCACCGCTTCCTTCCACAACTCCTTTTGCAACCCGGCGTTACTCAGCATACTCCTTGCTCTCTCTAGAAGAGTCATGTTCATGCGTTCATCAACTCCATTTTGCTGAGGAGTATAAACCATGGTCTTATGTCTCTCGATCCCTGCATCCTTGCAATAGATGTCAAACTCCTTGGAAGTAAACTCACCACCATTGTCAGTTCTCAAACATTTTATTGTTCTACCAGTGTTGTTTTCTACCAATGCTCTAAACTGCTTGAAAGCTGTAAAAACATCAGACTTCCTTTTCAACATGTAGACCCACACTTTCCTAGAAAAATCATCAATGAACGACACAAAATATGACGAGCCACCATATGACGCTGTAGGGGTTGGACCCCAAACATCTGAATGAATATAATCAAGTATCCCTTTACTAGTATGTTTTCCTGTTTTAAATTTTTGTTTACTTTGTTTTCCAAACAAGCAATGCTTACAGAAATCTAACTTTTCAGATTTTAAATTAGGAAGTAATTTGCGATCAGCCAAAAATTTTAACCCTCTTTCGCTCATATGGCCCAACCTTTGATGCCATAGGCGAATGGAACTACTGTCATGTTCAGACACCGTAGACACATGATCTGACCCTGTTCTTCCTTCTAATTGAAACAGATTTCCTACTTTCTTAGCCTTCATTACTAATAAGATACCTTTATATATTTTCATAACTCCACCTTGAATTACAGTTTTATATCCATTCGTATCCAATGCTCCTAAAGAAATTAGATTTTTTCTTAAGTCTGGAACATGTCTCACATCAGTTAACATTCTAGTTGTCCCATCAAACATTTGTAGTTGTATGCTCCCAATCCCCACAATATTACATGTTACATCATTACCCATGTACACAACTCCATCATTAATTGATTTATATTCCTTAAACCATTATTTATGGATACACATGTGGTTTGATGCACCGGAATCTAACAAACAATGTTGACCATGATTTGACACATTAACTGATAATACTTCGTCGCTCATACCTGAACCAGATGCCGAACCTGTATCTGTCGTGTTTGCTTCCTTCTTCTCTGTCGATGAAGCTTCTTTAGAAGATTGTTGTCGCTTCTAGCAATCCTTCTTCAGGTGTCCAGTTTTCCCACAATGCTAGCACTTCACCTTTGTCTTCTTTCCTTTAGACTTTGAACGAGAGTTGCTATGCTTACCCCCGGAGTGTCTCTCTCTTGAGCGACCTCTGGCCATCATTGCCTCTGATGTAGAGGTGTCTGCATTCGACCTCTTCCTCGTCTCCTCAGATAACAAGGCTCCAACCACATCGTCAAACTCAAGGATGTCTGCAGTACTAAAGCTTATGGAAGTAACAAAGTGATCCCACGATTCAGGCAATGAACACAATAGAGTTATTGCCTTATCCTCTGAATCAAATTTTACATCTAGACTTTGTAATTGTACCAATAGAGTATTGAAAACATTCAGATCGTCAGTAATCGAGGTACCTTCCTTCATCCGCAAACAATAAAGCTGTCGCTTCAGGAGAATCCGATTTGTCAAGGATTTCGTCATGTAGAGCTTCTCAAGCTTCGACCACAGGCCTGCGGCGGTCTTCTCGGACACAATATTGAACAGAACGTCATCCGCCAGACATAACCGAATTGCGCTCAGAGCTCTGTCATCCAACTCATCCCATTCATCCTCCGTCAAGGAAGAAGTCTTTTTTCTTTTCCCCAACAGCGCTTTCGCCACGCCTTGTTGAATCAGCAGATCGTGCATCTTAACCTTCCAGATCTCGAAGTTGTTTTTGCCATTGAACTTCTCAATTTCAAACCGGGCATTTTGAGTTTTCGCCATCTTGTTTAAAACAAAGAATGCCTTTTTAAATAAAAAATGCCCTTTAAAAAACAAAATACCCTTCACCTTCCTTTAAGTGCCTCTCACTTAATTTAAAAAAAAAACATCCTTGACCTTCCTTTCATACCATATGCAAATGGTATTAAAAAATTACAAATCGATTTTTAAATGCCACCCTTCACCTTATAAAAAATGCCTTTCACTTAAAACCAAATGTAAATGGCATTTACATTTTTAAACATTATAAAAAAAGGACTTTTTAATACAATCGATTTATTTAAACACACATACCATATGTGACCTTTTTAAAAAACTCCAAATCGATTTCATAAACTCCAAATCGAATTTTTTTGTTTTTCAAAGGCATTTCGTAACTTTATGAAAAAACTTCGAATAAGACTCCATTCCACTTCAAATCGATGTCTAAAAAAAAATCGATTTGTTTTTCAACGCATAAACCAGCGTTATAAAGACTGCATATCGACTTAAAATTCAACGCTGTTCAAAAATTTCAACGCACATGGTTCAAAAAATGGCATACGACTGTCAGACTGTCAGATTTATAAAATCGAACCCATTTTCTGATCTCAGAACCATAGCTTTAGGCTCACCTTTGGATAAAACGTCGAAGGGATTTACCAAAGAGGAAGCTACATTATGCTTTAAAGCATCGACATTTTTGGAGCCTCCTTTACCTTTAATTCCACCTCGCTGCTGAGTATGATCTCTGAGGGAAGTTCAACCCACGGCGCTGCCATTGTTCAACAGTCTCGGCATGCGCAGGTCCTCCACCAATAATCGACAGCAGTGATTATGCGCACCACCAATAATCCACGCAACAGCGATGATTGAAAACATTACCAGCGCTCCACGCAGCACCAGCAATCAATGGTCATACGCACTCCAGCAATATTACGTAGCACTCCACGCACCAGCGCTGTTTTCCTTCCACGCCGCAGGTTTCAGCGATCCACCTCCAACTTTGCTCTGATACCACTTGTTGGAGATCAGAAGTGCAGCAAATTAAACAAATACTCAGCAAATAAATCAAGCACATAAGACACAGAGGTTAACGTGGTTCACCCAACCATTCCGGGCTACGTCCACACAACATAGGCATAGGCAATTTTTATTAATCAAACAGGAGATTACAAACTCTCACACACTCTCAAACCATCCGTATGGATACCTATTTTATAGCAAGGAGAATCTAACTGCCTCATAAATCCTCTCACATCAAATTTAGGATGCATTAACTCCCTCCCAACAACCTGGAGCTAATCTAGCAACAAATTCCTAATTTTTGTCATCTACTGAGATTTTTGCCTATTTTAATAAAACTGAAAAATCTCAACAGTCATGCAATTGGATTTTTCTTATCACCTTGCAATAGTTCGAACGAACGTTGAGGACTTAGTTTGGAAAATTTTAGAGACTAATATTTGTAGGTGGTCTAATTTTTCATGCTTTTTTTATAAAAAAAACCATTCGCTAATTTCTATTTTTTTATAAATAATTTGCCCAAATTTTATAATACATCATTATTTTACCTTAAAAATTGCCAAAATATTATATCAACTAATATAAAATCATTGGAAATATAAATATTTCTAAAAAAATATCATCAAAAAATTTACAATTTACATATTAGAGATTAGTAAGATTCGTCCAAGTTTGATGTCTTGATAATAAATCAAGCATTCACCAATAAAATTTCAATTAAAAAAATTCTGTTAAATAACAAAATTATGTTAAAAATTCCACATATTTATTATAAAAAAAATAACAAAATAACCATAAAACATAAATTACTTATTGAATTTTATTATTTTTTTTATAACTACCAAAAACAACATATTTCTAATAGAATTTTTTTATATTAAAAAATCTCAATAACCAAATTAAAAGTTGTTGAAATAGAGCAACTCTGCTTACGAAGTTTAAGATGAGTGAATGCAGACCATCAACAACCCAATTGAAGACTAAGTTTAAGCTATGTACAGGAAAGATCTAGGGTAGATTCTATCTTATACAAGAAACTAGACGATGTCTAATCTATCTGACTTATACTAATTTGTGTTTACGGAAGGATCCAGGGTAGTTTCTATCTTATACAATAAACTAAAACATGTCTAATATATCTAACTTTTACTAAGTTATGTTTAGGGAACCTTTATCTAACTTTTACTAAGTTATGTTTAGGGAACCTTTGTTTACTGCAGATGGTTGAAGAATAAGATGTGCATCAACCTTTGCTCAATGCAAATCGGTTTAAGAACACTATTATGATAGCAATTATAAATAACCTTGAAGAATATCCTATTAGAAACCAAGAGATGAGAGAAATTATCAATCATCTAGAAGAATATCTCATTAGGAGTGTAACAACCATGGGCACATTATGCAAGTCACTAAATAATTTCAGATATTTGCCGAAATTCCAATAATTTAATCTTAATATTGGAATATTTTTGCAGCTTATTTATTGGGAACAATGCAAGACTGTATTTTGATAAATATGAAAGTATGCTTCGAGAATAAAATAGACTTCAACCTTTCTTCAATGGATATGTATAAAGAACACTTGAACGTGCATCTTCCATCAACCACTAGATCAAGGCAATTACCAACACTCTGGAAGCATTTCTCAGTAGCATTGTAACAACCATGGCCGCATGAGCTAAGTCACTAAATAGTAAGTACCATCAAATTTCCAAAACTTCCAAGGTGAAAATTTCATCATATGATTCGTTTATGATTGCAACTCAGTTTATTTGGAACAATCGAAAAACTCTATCTTGGCCCATATGAAAATATTAACATATATTTATTTCCATAAACTAAGTTTAGGTATGTTCATTTACGCATAGAAAAGGCAAGGAAAATGTAAAATTAAATGAAAAATCCAGCATGGAAGTGAGCCCAAAATGAAATGAACTAAGAATCTAATAAGCACATTTAAAGATCCCAGCTCAGTTCTTCCAGCCACATCTCAGAATACAGAAGCATATATTCAGTAAGGAAGAAGGAACAAAGCATCAACCTTTTCAAATTATTCTGCCGATTGATACAGTTATATCAATAACATTTTAGGAAAATGATAAGCGATCAAAAATAAGTTTTGTAAAATTCACAGCCCATCACGGATGGTTATCCAAAAATTTTAAACATTAAATACGGGAAAAATTCCTTGTGACGGGCATTTTGGCCGTCAAATTCCATCTCTGGGGTGTAATGATACACCCGTTAAGATTTTCAATTACAACGCCTGATGAAATATAAGGGTTTGAAAGGAATCGACTGTTAATTGAAAACATTCGACATATGTTGTTTTATATGAAGGTGGATTGTATTGACTTCTTAAGTTTTCTTTGCTGAAGATTTTGTCGTATCACGGAAAGAAAAAACAAATGTTGTTGCAGTTGACTACCCGTTAATATGGAGAATGTAGTCTAGCATGTGACAGTGATGATTCATGGTGACAAACATAAAGATGAAGATGAGCTAGCCATAGCACCAGTCCAGAGCAACATGCAGGGTTGTTTTGATGTGCTCAAATGTTGTCCATTGATCACCTCGATTGAATCCCAGACTCGTTGTTTCTCTTCATTTTCAACAAAGTAGTCAATTAAAAAAACTCTAGGCCCATGTTATGGCATTACAAAGCGTTTCAACATTTTTGGGAGTTTTTCTAACATATTGAGTCTGGTCAACTCAATATGTCAGTGGGATTTTGTTAGAATTGACTTCTTTAACACTTAATTCATGAAGAACAAAACTCCAAGAAAAAGATTAAAATAGATGAACAACCCCTTTACATGTACCATGGTTGGACATGGTGACTTGTATATGCATAGATGAAAATTGATATTTTTATGATTATTGAGTTTGTTGTTGTGAGATATCTTTGTTAATTAGTTTTCTATTTCTTTTAATTCTAGTTGTAAAAAGGATTTGTGGTTCTTTAATTGGAAAGAACAAAACTCCAAGATAAAGATTAACCTAGATGAACAACCCTTTACATGTACCATGGTTGGACATGGTGACTTGTATATGCTTGGATGAAAGTTGATAGTTTTATGATTATTGATTTTGTTGTTGTGAGATAGTTTTGTTAAGTAGTTTTCTATTTCTTTTAATTATGGTTGTAAAAAGGATTGGTGGTTCTTAAATTGGAAGCCCTAGTGTCGCGAACATTTTTTCTTGTTTTTTAGTAAGGTCAAGTTGTTTAGTCAACTTTTGAACACATTTAATATCCCGATCTTCATCCTAGCAACTCAGGGATAACTGAAAGAGAAATATCTAAAAGATGGTTGTTGGTCCATTAAATGGTTCATTAATTGACAGCTTTTATGCTAGAAGCCTTGACGAGCAGAGATGTTAATATCGTTGAACTTGCAAAGTTCGTCAACGATGGGCGGGGGCATATATGCTTTAAATAGAGTTCAAGTGATAGCTCAAAGATGTGGTGGTGAAGAAAGAGTGGTGTTTGCAAGATTCCAGAGTGGATGTGAGCGTTGATGAAGGCGAGTCACACAATATCAATTTTGTCGTTGTAATGTGTGTTTTCAATGTTTGCAATGTAAGCATTAAGGGAGGGACTCAAAGACAATGTTTACATGCTAGCTTTGAAATTGGTTTGAGATTTGTAAGAGGTAGTTGAGAGATTTTCTTAATTCCTATCTCCAAGGTTAGAAGCAGTTGGATCTAAGTTTAACTATATAATTGTATTGTAATTGAATGCAAGAGTGTAATAAAGAATAACTTTTCTTGTGTGTATTTATGTGTACCATGTCTACAAGGTACATGGTGTGGCTCTAGTGTATCCTCTCGAAAATAGAGACAACCCAACACCTTAGAGCCTATGTTTTCTTCTTCTTTAACATCTAGTAGGTGAGGGTTCACATTTCCCTTCTCTTCTTCAATTATTCATGGTATGAGTTAGCTAAATTTGGGGTATTTTTCTCAAGGATACAAAGAAAGAGTCAGATAATAAAAATTGTTTCCCTCACCCTCCTTGTGGATTCTACACAATTTGGGCTTTGTGGTTGTTTTCAATTTACATAGGTAGCATTTGAGCTTAAATTTCCATCCAAGTCTTGGGTTATCAGGTTAAAGATTATCTTTGCCCTCCTTGTCAAGTCACCTCGAAGCGATATTAGTCCAAGGTGGCATCGACATGCAATTTTATTTTTCTTATCAACTTGAAATTAAAATAGTTCATCTGTTGAGGACGTAGTCTCCTCGATTACCTCCAACAACAACTCAACTAATCTGCCCTTTCATCAGATGAAGGCTCTTTATGATTCTCGATTGGCTGGCATATTTGTGCTAAGAAGACCCCTGAACGACTCATTAGCAATCAAAGACCTATGCCCCTTCAGTCTCATTATTCTCTTTGAGAAATGACCATCAATCGATTGTAGTTTGATGTGGTAGCTTGTTGAAAATGGTTAACTTTCTTTTACATTTGACATTCATCATGTGCCAACAGAGAACAAGGGTACATCAGGGTACATCATATTACTAGGAACGTTGACGTTCAAAGATGAAAATGTAGGCTAACGACTCGACATCCAAATATGGGAAGCTCACTCCCTAATCAGTTCAAGAGGATGTTGCCCACAAAAAGCATGAACTAGTTAACTAAAGGCATACTTTCACTGATATAAAGGTTTTGGAAGAGGAGGAAAATTGGGTTCTGAATGTAGGACATATCAAAGGTTGCTACAACTAGTACATGTACACTATTGATATTTATTGGCACTTGAAATTTTGTTTTGGGAAGAGTTTTTCTTGATAGGAATGAAATAAAAAGGGATAGAGACACATGATATGAATGAAATCAAAGAAGATAGAGGGACATGATATGAATAAAATCAAAGAGGACGTCCTAGGTGCAAAGGAACATGATATCAACAAATCAAAGCCTCGTAAGTCTAGAGAAGCAAATGAGCATCCCACTAGATCCTGGTTGGCTTGGCAACAACAAAAATACCATACCATAGCAACCATTGATTCTAATAAGTCTCATTGAATGTCTTGTAGTTATCTTGGATATACTATTTCTATTTTAAATTAGGTAATGTTTTACCTAAAAAAAATGACCCTAAAAGTCCAATAATTAATTATAATATTTTTGTTTTCATGAATCTGACCAAAACCCTTCTTTTTCAAATAATAAAACAACTAAAATTCTGCATCGGTATCTAATCTAGTTTTGACCAAAATAATGAATATATATCTCTAGTTTAAAAAAATAAAAATTATTTACTTTAAAAAAATAAAAATTAATTAGATAAAATTATAATTGTGGTCATTATTCAACAACTCCCAAAGCGTAAAGACTAAGACTATGAATCCTTTATGATCATTGTTAAGTTCTGTAAAATAAAA
This sequence comes from Pinus albicaulis, assembly GCA_034641835.2. Taxonomy (NCBI): domain Eukaryota; kingdom Viridiplantae; phylum Streptophyta; class Pinopsida; order Pinales; family Pinaceae; genus Pinus; species Pinus albicaulis. Next base: position 488,196,728 of record CM076569.1, read on the forward strand.
TTCTCGGAAATAAAATTAAAATGAAAAATAAAACATCCATATGTTCTTAACGAGAAAAACAATTCAAATTAATATCTAAATTCTCAAAAATAAAAATAAAATGAAAAATAAAACATCCATGTGCAATTAACGGAGAAAAACAATTCAAATTAATATCTAAATTCTCAAAAATAAAAATAAAATGAAAAATAAAACATTCATGTGCAATTAACGGAGAAAACAATTTAAGATAATATCTAAATAAATGAATGCCTAAAATTATTTATAGTTATCCCAGCTTAAATTGGATCTACAGAAATGGAGAGTTATGCTCGGTTAAATTGAATATACGGGAATGGAGAGATAAAAAAACAAAAAAAATATGTATGGTAAACAAAGTGATATTTTTTTATTTTGAGGATTTCGAATTTGAGAAATGAATTCATTTAATTGATTTATTTATTTATTTTCGTTGTCTATTTTCTTTTTTAAATACCCAAAAAGCTATAATATAATTAATTTTAAAAGACAGAATGTTAAATACAAATTCTATTTTCTGTTAAACCCAATTCCGAAAGATTCACAAAATCTAAAATCTATAATGAAATTAAATTTAATGGTCGATATAAACTGGAAAGAGAAAGACATATCATTTAATACGGGAATCAGTCCCTCAGACAGAAGGAAGTTGAGGTAGCATTGAGAAATGGAGGCAGCGGCACAAAAAGGCCAGAATATAACCCTGGGCATTTTCAAATTTCTTGCGACTTCCTCCGTGCAAGACATCAAGGCGTCTGTGGTTATGAATGTGATGGGTGGAAATGATGGTGATTTGCCATGAGCAGTGGTAAGGAGGTCCTCCAAAGCGGGGCCTAACTTTTGCAGCGAAATTAGTAACTCGGTCGTGTTAGAGATGCGTCCATGGTTAGCCGGTAAACCATCAGGAATAGACAGAAAACGAATTCTGCACCCTCGCTGCTTCAAATGTAGATTGCCTTTGGAAACAGGAGATTTAGCTTTCTTTGAAGTTTCCACCATGGGTTCATGTATCCACTCAGTATTGACGAAAGAGACAAACACTCCCCTAATAGCCTACTGCTGCGCCAATTCCATGAGAGGGTTAACATGACCCTGTGCTGGAATTGGCACAATCACAGCATGCAGATCATGTTTCCCCTCTTGGTTCATCATATTCATACCTATAATGCCAAACTGTATTCGTTTGATCTCGTCCGCTAATCCAGCACCACAGGTTCCTGCTGTGGATTTGAGCTGCTAATTATGCACCTTCTAAAGCGGAGTTCATAACTATATCAATCAATGACAAACAAAGTAGAATAGCTTCTACTTTGTGCAAATCTGGTTCAGGTTTTGCCATAAGCATCTATGACAAACTGTTCTTATTGAGTTCATCTCAATGTCACAGACCCCAGTGATGTCAGTAAGTATAAGATAATGAGACAAAATTCCGGTCCATGTTTTCTTTAATAGGCGTGGTTACTTGATTCTTGTGGACTTCAACTTGGTATTTGTTTGCAAGCAAACTTTACTTTTACGTAGACCGTCTTGTTTTGTTTCATGAGATCGTATTGTCAAAATCAGTGAGGGAGTATCGTTGGATGATCTGGCCCACATCAATCTTGTAACATCAATTACCATTAAAAAAAAAAAAAAATTAATTAATTACTTTCATTTACTTTGAACAGACCACAACAACATGCAATAATTATATATACACATTGCTCGAGAATAATGTTAACTTTATTACTTTTTAGCTTTAATTTTTTTTTTAACCATGGTGAATCTGTAACTTTTTAGACTACGGGAAAGGGGGAGCCTACTCCTTGAGCCCATGACTTAGCCGATTTCGCGAGAAAGGGGGAGCCTACTCCTTGAGCCCGATCATAACAAGCCATATACTCAATGGAATTTGAACCTCCATCTTGTGGGTTTCACCTAGGGAAACTTACCGTTAAACCCTATGTCACTGTATTTAATTTCAAAATATATATGCGGAAACTCTTATGGGTAAATTACAAGGCGTTTTCTTTTAACTATGTGGCATCCTTAAAATTTTGTAATTTATTGTGCGATTAATATTATGCTTTATTACAATTGATTTACTACTTAACCTGTGGAAACCAATTTTGGATTTTCGAGAAGGGTTTGCCTTTACTTTGATCTTGAGACACCTGGGCAGTCATCCGATCGTAGATTCAAATCCAATCCAATGGTTGAGATGGCTCGAGGATTGGTTAGGGTAGGAGTTGTTTACGGAGGCGGAAGAATTGCTGGACAGCCAAAAGTGGCCAGAATCCGGAAAAAAAAAAATTAAGAAATATTGCAGTAGCAGTGTTTGAATCATGTTTTTGATGGTGGAAATGGATTTAGCACCATCAAAAATCTCCGGGGCACCCAAAATATTGAAGATTGATAGCTATAACCTGGATTTACGAAAATCCCTACGGAATTTCTTAAAACCTTATCGGAATTTCCATGACTTTCAGGGCAAAAAAATAGTTGTTAGACTATGGCGTTAGGGTATTATTCCCACCCAAACCCTCGACCTGCTCATCATTTGTCTCTCCTACTGCATCGATTCTTTTGTGCAAGTTCCCTTACCTTTCTGGCATTTCATTTATTCTAAGGGTTTCTGAATGTTGCATGAGTTGTTCAGTTTCATATGCTACTCGCATTGACAGAGAACCCACATACTTGGACTGGGCTCTCCACCACAGTTTGCATCTTTGTTATCTCAGTGCTCAAGTGGTAGTAACAATACATAGGTAGATTCTCTTCAGAGGTTTAATTCCCTGCTTGATTGGTTAAATATTTTCAGTGGTTTGACTTCTTTCTACGAGTTGCAGTTGCAAAGTTTGGGAATCGAAGGTAACCCTACTTAGACAGGTAATCGCTCTTTACCTTTAAAGGTTTGCTAACATTCTAGAACTACTTTCTTTTTTGTAAATCATACATAAGCTTATCCTTTTTGCTACCTAGTTTGTGGAGGTACTACCCTGCGTCGAGAGTCACATAATGGTTATTCTAGCTCTTCGCAGGAGTTTAATACTTACTTCTCTGATAGGTATTTATATGGATTCTATCATTCACCGGTCTCTCCAACCTGCTCTTTGCTTGAGTGTTGCATGCAGATAGTAGTCCGCTGCTTATTGTCTTATGGTTCATGGATAGGATACTGGGTTATATTCGATTGTCATTGAGTTGTAGGCTCATTTTACATTTTCCAAAATACATAATTTTCTTAGTAAGGTGGTCAAAGAAGTAACCCGAGCTATGGATTTCTCTGCTATTAGATTACAGAGGGTACCCTTGTGGTGTAACCCTGTTCTTCTTTTTATATGTAAAGATGTGTTTAAGGCTTGGTGCTAGAATGATGTAATAGCTCTGTATATTTCAAGTTTTTTTTTAATATACATATATTTGTATTTTGTTCTCATATATACATGGTATAGGCACATGGCGTTTTATAGTGGTTATACCCACTGCTACTCTTACTTAACTTGAGTATATATATTTTCTTATGCACAAAAATTTCTATCGTATCCTGTATCTTTTAGTTTTTCCAGAATATGAACCTTGTTGCTCTCTGGTTGTGTTCATAATAGCTCTCTCCAGATAATTCTTTGTATTATATATGGTTTGTACATGGCATATTTGCACTTTGGGTCTATCGTGTTTACTTGCTAATTTGATTTTGAAAAGAATTGAAACACTAAAACTAAAAACTGGAGCAAAGAATT
>CM076569.1:488200567-488260673 GCA_034641835.2 Pinus albicaulis
AATATCATATGTAAATTGAAGTGGAAGGGGGTGAATCTAAGTATCCTTTTGCAACAAAAAGAGAAAGAAATGACCAAACTCTTTCACATAAATATACAAGTAAAGAAGATGAAAATTGATGCTCTGTTTAACTTAGGGTCATAAGTGAATCTCATTTCAACAAACCTGTTCAAAAAATTGGGATTGGAAGATCTTGATCATCCAAGACCATATCCATTGGGATGAGTAAATAACGACATATAGTTAAAGGTATCAAAACAATGGAAAATTAGATTTTCTATCAATTCTAATTTTATTAATTAAGTAGAACTATATGTAGTTCCCCTTGATGAATGTGGAGTGGTGTTTGAAATTCCTTACATGTATATATGAGATGCAATCTTTATGCAAAGGGAGAACCATTTGTAACACCCTCCTCCCATATTTCCCTAAGCTAACTGGTCCACCAAGTTAAACATGTGACGAGAGGCTACTATGATGTTATTCAACTCCCCATGTATAGTTAAGGAAGTGGAACCAGCATAACAAAAGGAAACTGACCTTCCACACATGCTAAAGAACCTTCAAGAGCCAACCAACCCTTCCAAGCGACCAACCCCTGAGGTCAATTGAATTTCACTGATCTGGACCCTCAGTCACTCCCATGAAAAGTGATGCATGTGACTGAGGCCTTTTAGTTGTGCCCACAACAAGGCATGCCAACTACTGTGGACTTTTCTAGGTAGTTTTGTGCAAACAACCCTATATTCTTAGCCACTTTTCTAGGGCTAGGTCTCAGGCCACTACCCAGAACTTCATGAAACTTCCAGAAATGAATAATAAAATTGAAACAAGGATACTAATGCAAACATTGGTAGAAATACTTGGTCTGGCCCCTACTAGCCATAACAAACATTTCGTCAAACATGTCACAAAAATGTAATCTACGGGTCATAACAACATATCTGAGCATAGGGATCTCATACTTATCTGATATTCATAGATAAACAATGTTGCCTTATCACAATAACTGCATTATCATCTCTTAGGGAATATATTAATTATACATTCACTTTCTAATCAAAACATGAGGAAAACCATACATAAAGTTTATCATAAAACATACTCATAACCAACATATATCTAGCATAAATAACAAGGGTATAACAAACATAAAATACACATATAAGTTAGTACATTTACACATGTAATACCGATGAGAATAAGCTCTTATTAATGAATGAAAAATAAAACTAGGTATGGGACTTTCACGAACCACACGGCCATAGATTTGTTGAACCAAATATTTCTTTCAACTAATCACCCCCGTGCCATATTCAAAGCATGAATGTGGGACTCAAAACCAAACCAAACCAGGTTTCCTCAAGATTTACCATAATCCTCACTAGATCACTAATCCCTAAACAAGCATGGATTCCACCAGATTTCTCCACCTACACCGTGAGGAATTTACATGCCTCCTAGTCTATAGTATTTAATGTATATCCCGCCATTCAACTTTATAGGAGTAATAGGAATAATTGATACTCCACCCTCCAAGATTTATCGTATATCTCACCATTCACTGGTCAAGGATTTCAGGCCTGATCAAGAGAACACACCTCTAATATTTACCCTATTTCCCTCCATTCACCAGTCAAGGATTCCTAGCCCTACGGAGGTACACAAAATATGGATTACTGCAATCCCAAATTCTCTGGTCCAAGGATTCCTATGCCATGTGTTGTTTTCCTTTAGATACCACCTCACTCAGTTTCAAAACCATCCGAAAATCCAACTCAACCAAATACAAGAGAACCCATCACACCGTAGTTATCTGAAAATGGAAAGGGAAGGCTAAAGAACATTGTCACACCTGGAAAAACTGACGCCAATGATGAAAATAGAACCAAATACACACATGCATGTACCATGCATGCCAAATATAGCAAGGAATCACACATGCAAATCGATACCTGCAAGTAATCTTGCTATAGTTGCTTGATGTTGCTCTTCCTTGCTTTCTCTTTGCTTCCCTTTTCCTTTTATGTCCTTCCTTTGCTTTCCTTGATCCATTGCTAAATTTCTCCATAAAACTCTATGTCCAAGAGTGAGAGAGAGAGAGAATAAAGAGAGAGCTCCAGAAATGAACTAACAAAAGGTTGAACTGAAAAAAGCTACTAACTGTTCCTTTGAAGCATTTTTATCAATGAGGCCTCTATTTTCTTCATTTTCCATTATTTTCTTTCAATTTCCTCCTCACATGCAAACTGTGAACTTTCACCTTCCTTTTCTCCTAATTTCCATTATTTTCATAAATAAAATTCGCCTTTCCAAAGCCTTTGCCTTTTCCTGGACCAATTTCCTCTCATCCATAATAAATCGAATGAACATCCACACTAGTATGTTTTTCCCATCATTCAACTTGGAATATGTGTCCCATGACGTTGGTCTTATTTTTTGCCTTTATTAACTTTATTTACATGGAATTTTGACCAGGGTTGTTACAGAACCCTTCCCTTGGGGGAACACCATCCTTATTGTTCAATGACACCTACAACCAACGAGACCGCTGAAAGAAAAACATATTTCCAATGGAACTTTATAACACAACTTGTTGCAGTATTTACAATGAACGACCTACTAAAACATGGCAAACACATTGTTTACGGAAGATTTATAACACAAGTCATTACAATATTTACAATAATAACCACATATTATTATGCACATTTACCTCAACTTGCAAATACTCATCCTTTCTATGGAGCTTTATAAAACCAACTCGATACAATATTTAAAATAATATATACATATACACATTTTCTAAACCAACAAATAAAAAGATACTATGCTTGTATCATCAACAAGGGAATATAGAGGCCCACACCTCCACCCTCAAAGTAGTTCTGGTATTCAATTCCTTCCTAGGAAGTCCAAAATCCACTGCCAAAGTCAAAGCTGCATCTGATTTCCAATGCTACAATCATGTGCCACTTGTCCTCTCAGTGAATAGGTATCGACTCATTGTTTAGGGGCACACTCTTAATGTGCATTTGATTCCATCTAGCAATGATAATGACCAAAACAAACCATCCCCGACCTTCCCTTCTTTGCTACATAGTCCCTAAGGAATTCTTTCCACCCCCTTCCATACAGTCACTCAACTTCCAAGTTCCCTGACATTTCTTTTGTCGGGAAATCCATCCTTTGGCAAGGTTTCCTTGCATTGGAAGGTACAAAAACAAAGGCATATCCCTGCCTCAAAACAATAATACCTGTCATAGCATGCTTATGGAAATCAATGGACACTATTGGGTAGTTTTGTACCATAATGACCCTACTACAGAAGTGCTTTACCAACATGTTGCTGCATTTTCCAATTCCTTTTTGTTGTTGCTGCTAATTCTTGGAGTCAATTTCAATCACCCAACCAGGAATTTTCATGCTCTCTTGCACCAAGCACATAACTTCCATTATATTCAAGATAAATTGAAATAAATTCACATCATACCTCATTGGTGGTCTATTAATAAGGTAAAATTGCAATTTTGTTCCCTTCCTGTCACAACAAGTCAAAATAGTTATTTTATCAAATCATCATGTATAAACATATCACATCCAGTTAGCTCAAAACACAACCATCATAATCAAATCATAAATCACATGTAACCATCATAAATCAGAATCATAGACCACATGCATAATTAAAACTAAAATAAAATAATGATACTTATCCTTTAATCGATCCTTTCCATATGCACACTGGATCGGTTGCCACAACCAAAAAACACTCAATGCCTTCTCTTCAACCACGTACACATACACAAGGCATATCCATGTCTCAAAAAAATCATGCCTCTCATAGCATGCACATGGAAATTAATGTACACTATTAGGTAGCGATGTACCACAATGGCCCTTATCCTAACATGCCTTACCAACATGTTGCTTCATGTTCCAATTCCTTTTTGTTGTTGCTGCTAATTTTTGTAGTCAGTTTCAATCACCCAACTGGGAATTTTCATGATCTGCTATAAAAAGCACATAACTTCCATTAGATTCAAGATGAATTTAAATAATTCACATCATACCTCATCGGTGGCCTGTTAATAAGGTACACTTGCAATTCTATTCACTTCCTGTCACAAGAAGTCAAGCTAGTTGTTTTATCAAATCATCATGTATAAACATATCACATCCAGTTAGTTCAAAACACAACCATCATAATCAAATCTTAAATCACATGTAACCATCATAAATCATAATCATATATCACATGCATAATTAAAACTAAAATCAAATACTGATACTTATCCTTTAATCGATCCTTTCCGTATTCGATTGGTTTCCACACTGATACTTATGCACATCGGATTGGTTGCCACACCCGAAAAATACTTAGTGCCTTCTCTTCAACCACATACACATACACATAGTGTGCATCACATACATAAAACCACACATGACATACAACACCATACAATACATTCACCCGCACTTGACATACAACACATACACCTATAACCCACGTACAACAAAACACATACACTTGTATCCAATGTACGAAACAACACAATACATATACATACACCTACATCCAGTGTAGAACAAACACAATACATACACCTACACCCGGTGTACAACACAATATAGATACATACACAAAGTACAACACAATGAATACACATGTCACGATACCATGACTATGAAATGCACATACACATTACGACACTTACATAAAACAAAATGTACGACATGCACACAATACCACATGTGCACAAAAAAACATGTATGACATGCACACAATACCACATATACAACATTACCACCTGCACAACATGTATACAACACCACCTGCACGTGTACACAACACCACATGTACACAACACCACTTGCACAATGTGTACACAACACCACATGTACACGTCACCACATTCACAACATGTACACAACACCATATGCACGACATGTACAAAACAACACCTACACACAACACCCCATGTACAACATGTACATGACACTACATGTACAATAATACAAATAACACCACATGTACATAACATCATATGTACAACATACACACCATGCCATATGTACACATTACCGCATAGGAAACATGAAAAAATAACCATATGTAGATAGAATCGCATATCCAACATGCGCACAACACCATATGTACACATCACTGCATATCCACCATGCACAAAACACAACATATCCAACATGTACACAACACCATATATAAATATCATTGCATAAACAACATGTACACAATATTATATATACACAACATTTCACACACACAACATCACATGTATGATATGTACAACATATATAAAACAATAGTACTACACATCCATAGACCATACACTGACTCTACCAAGAAACCTTGCTTTTAGTGTCTTTCCACTATCCATGCTTGTCCCAACATGCCGCAGATTACACTTCTTTCATTCGGCTAATGTATCCCTTAGCATTACATGTCATAGCGTAAACAAAGAAATAGTATAATCATATAGTATCAATTAATATCCACATAATACTAACCTTGTAGATCTGTCAGGACTACTCTTCCACTTGATTCCTCATAGGACTAGGAACCTCTTCATTCCATTCAGCTACATAAGAAATCATTCCTCCACAAAAATGATTCTTGACGACCCTGTCAGATAACATTCATACATACATGCATATATACATCAACATAAAACAACCCTTCCAGACAATGACATACATGCATACATATATACATATAAACATCAACATAATCATGATCACAATATAATTACCAGATATCATAAGGTCTAGGTTAATATAAATCCCATTAACCATGCACAACATGCACAACATTGAGAACAACCATTCCCAACATATAAAAGGCATCTGCTATCTTAGATACATTTACTTTAACTTTCCCACGACTTTCCTACAACAATCAATTTACACCAATGGACCCAACTAATCCAAAAAACTATTATACTCTTACCTTTAGCTTCCATTATTCATGCATGAAATTCATTAGAGTCCTTCATTACCTATTGGGTTTCATCCAACTCTTCCCGAAATCCATTAACTTTCCTCCTTCCCAACCAATTCCCAAGAACCTAAAAACATACAAGGAAAGAGAAAGAAAAAACAAGAAGAAGACCATGAAAAAACAATAGTAATATGACACCACAAACAAAGTGGCATGACCATTCACTAGTCACAATAAATACTGCAAATCAAGCATAAAAAAATCAAAACGAATGAAAACACAAGACTAGCAACAAACACCATGTCTCAATCCCCATGGGTTCCCAATGCCTCCAAAGGAAAGCTGAACCCAACCCTTCTTCAAGATTTTATGGCATTTTCTTTTGCCATGAAATCCCCTGCATCATACTTCCATGAAGACACAATTGTAAATGCATAGATAAACATGACAATATACCACTTACCTTACCTTGCTATGCCAATCACACGACCTTGTTACCAAACCCATCCAAACCTTCTCTCAAGGGATTGCAATTCCCTTGATGAATCTAGATATAAATAGAAACCAACTGTTATACCTGTCAAATACATGTTCATGAATATAACACGTGTCCACATAATGTCAGAAAAAATCAAGGTTTAGAATATTTCCTATATTCATGCAAAGCACTCATTTTTTGGAATCGTCGTTTCCAAAAATAGTCTAAGGAATTCTCACCCAATTCCTTTATTTTAACTTTCACCTATTACCTTGTTGCAATTGAGTCTTATTACGTGCTATCACATCACCCAGTTATTAGCTATATAAAAAAATCAACTGTTACCTTCTGATGTTGATACCAAGCATTTTTTCCTGCAACTGTTCACACATGTCAATCACATGTTCCAAAGATCAAGCCATCATGTCTATTAATTTGAAATCAACATTTACCAAGACTAATAGCCATGTCATAATCAACTAAAAATCACTAGTCATAATGCTACAACTAGCACCTACTTGCACTCAAGTACATATCAACTATCTTATCATATATGTTTGTTAGTTCAACCATCTTAAAACAATATCATTCTTTCATGCAATCTTACAAACACGTAATCATAGTGTGCAATTAATCAAACATTGAAACAACTGATAAATGGCATAATAGACACCAAACACTCAAACACCAAATAGAAAACATAATCAAACACTCAAGCACCACTAGACGACATAATCAAACTCATACCTTAATGTGTCTCAGGGTAGGCTATCTTGTCTGCACAATCAATATAGATTAGTACGATATAATTTCACAGCATATCAACTCCAACATAAATAAGGTCATGATGTCCATAACAGTGACGAGATAAAATGTTCACATCATAAACTCATGAACAATTGTCATTCATGCCTAACAATCACATATGCATAGTCAATCTAGATTAACACAACACAATATCACAAATAGGTCAACTCATACCTGAATGTCATAACCCTAACCATCTGCACAGGCCTATTTAGATTATAATGATACATATAACATCAATATTTTATTTGCAATTACTATAACCATCATGCATATGACCACAATGAATATAACAATAAGTTACTATCCTTCATCACTAATCGACGCATGTACATGTGATCACACTGATTAAATAACATATATCATACTTGTAACCACAAAAACCATAGACTAAGATACATTTACATAACCATAATGAATATAACAACCATTAACCAACATACATGCATGCCCAACATACAAAACTGTATGACGATATTCTCTTACCCCGAGGTCTAGTGTTTCAACCTCACCTTGATGATCTACATCTCTTGCTTCATTTCAACTAACACATTAGCATCATAACATGCCAATAACATCGTGATGACACAAACTGCGTACAATGACCTCACGATGCATATATAACCTACTATGCATGCATAACCATATGCACAACAACATATAAGCACTGACATGCATAAAAAATGCATATACAACCAACATGCATTCATGAGAAGCACATCCCACCAAAAAAATAATCACTTCTACATGAAAACACAATTGTAACAATGACCACCACCATGCATACATAACAAGCACATAGACCGCAAGCATATATAACTCATATGCAACTGACATGTATGCAAGACAAACACATACATGGCTATTGAAAGTATGGCTATGGCTATGACTAGGCATATCATGTATAAGAAGAAGCTATACAACATGGAAACCATGATGTTTCCTAAAATTGTTTCAAACTCTAGTCAAAATCCCCACCTCTAGTTCAAGCGAGGCTAGCATAAGGATGCCTAATCTTGGATAGACCATTGGGGGATAAGTGATGAGATCATCTTGAAGAATAATGATAATATTAAAAATCTGATTACTTCCAAATTTAGGGATAAGTTGTAGGATGATAAGCTGTTAGAAGGAAGAATGAAGGCAAGGTATTATAAGGAGGTAATCAATCCCAATGTTGAAAATCAGAATTATCTTTTTATATTGACTAGTGATAATAAGAAAATGAACATTTCCAAGATAATAACTAATTCTCATGAGCTTCAAAGTGAAACCTCGCTTTGGTTAACTCCCAAAACAGTTTGGGACGAAAGAGTCGGTCACTTTTTTGATACTAAGAGGGTTGAAGATGAAAAACTTTGGTCTTACTCACATCCATTCTAATTTCCAAAATATTTTCCTCACTACCAACCTTATTTACTTGTTAATTTAGGAAAATTATTGTGATCTAGGAACCCTTCTCTCCCTTCTTTTTTATCATATAAATAAAATGCTAAAAAATCTCAAGTAATTTCTTTCTTGCTTAAGGTGGGATAGACCATATTGATCTTAGTGGATGTTACTCATTATTATCATCATGTATACAAAAAAAAAATTATTTATAAAAATTAAAATTATATATATGATTATTAAATTATTGGATTGAGAAATATAATTTATAATTTAATGAATATTATTTAGTAAAAATAAAAAAATTTCATATATATATATATATATAATCATTCTTCATTTAGGTTTAAAACATATTTATATTAATTTATTTTTTAAAATATTTCCTTATATAAATACATAAATAGTTATTTATTTTTTTATTGTAAAGTATATATAAATATGTATTTATTTATTCATTTTTGTAGATATAACGTGAAGCATTTTTTAATAATGGGCTTGAGATCGCCTGAGTAGCTATGAATAAAGTCCAATCTATTTCTATTCACTATCAACTAATTAAAGAAAATCAATTTTCTAATTTATTAATATTTTCTAAGTATACATTATTCTTCATTACTCATGAAGATTTTTTTTTCCTTTTTTCCATTTCTAAATCTAAATCTATAACATAAATTTAAATTTATTTAAAATTCACTTGTACTTTCTAAATAACACACTTTAACTAAGAGATGAAATTGTTTTGTTGGCCAAAATTCAACAATACAATTTCAAGCAACATTGTGATTCCTTGTTATTTAAAATGCGCTTTTGAATACATAAATAGATTCAACACCCTAAAATATCCCTAAGGCACTGAAACTTTATATATTAAATATATTAATTTTATGATTATTAAAACTTATCAGATTTTGGTAAAAGTAACCAGGAAAAGTGTATAAAAAGACCCATTTCATCTATTAGTTAGAATACATGGTTTTTTACTGAAGGAACCTACTCTCATATTAATTTTTAAAAAGTGAGAGAGGGGAGAGGTGAATCAATATTTATAAATCTTATTTTTATTTAATACCTCCAATTAGAAGACATCGATAAACCACACATAATCAAATTAACACATATAACACAAGATATTTAACATGGAAACCCATACGGGATAAAACCAAAATAAATTTTCTTCTTTAGATGATGATTTTAGGAACCAACCTATAGTTACAAGATTTGCAAGAACCTAGTTGCAGGAGAAAATTGTCCCCTTTCAAATTTTTAGATTCCAGCCCACTTAAGACACTAATCCCCAAAGTTTTTATAGCACCCACCTGCAAGGAACTCCAATCTCCTTTTAGATAGTTGGTTTGTATAATGTTTTTTGCTAACTCAATCAATGCTTTGGTTTGAACTATTTATACATATTTTATTTGTGACTATTCAATCTCTCATTGTAGTTTGACTTATGCTCACTATAATCTTATTCACTCTTTGTTCTGCACTTTGTTTCCTTCTCACTGCAATATGATTTTTGATCTATTTTGAATTTTCTCTACTCCTCAACATTCACACCATCTATCACAGTCACTCTCACTTTTTGTCTCATTCAAAAAATAACTTTTCCTTGCTATTACAGTTGATTCCACTCTACTTTGTTGTTACATTTGTTGTCACATAGTATTCACACATTTGTTGCCACTTTTCTTTGTCATTACATATTAGTCATTTGTTTCCACTTTTCCTTGTTGTTATAAAATAATTTGTTGCAACACTGTTTTTCTTTTATACATTCATTTATTGCAACTCTATTTTTTTGTAATTTTTTTTTCCATTCTCACACTCTTTTTATGGGATCATTTCATCAATTTTCCCTACCACTCAATTTTCTTGACCATATATTTATATTTTCATTCTACTAAAATTTGAGCCGATTAATGCCATTTTCCCATGGTATTGACCCATGGTATATACATTGAGGACAACATCAAGGAAAATATTATTTTCCCACTTTCACATAAGTACTAGAAAAAGGTAAACTATTGAACATGAGAAAATACAATGGTTGCAACTTCACATTGGTGTTACAATCCAACTATTACTACACAATGGTGTTGCAAATCCATAACAAGAATTGCAATTCCACACACAATTTTTGCAACTCCTCCATCTGAGCTTGGCATAGTTGTTGCAATTTTGACCCTATTCATCATTTCTGAAACTTCAGAACTTAAATTTATAATGATGATCATGCTGCAAAACACCTTGGACATGCTTAATATATTTCAACTCTAGGAATTCTATTTCATTTTTGTGATTCCCAAATTTTCTCATGTTGCATTTCTCATTGTTGCAACTCCTATTGCTACAACACCGAATTGTTCTTGATAGCACAATAGTTGTCGATCTAATTATCCAATCAGGAATCACTCCTTTGGGATAGAAGGGATATTATTGGTGGGAAAAATATTTTCTTCCTGCAACTCCTTTGGGATAATAGGAATATTATCTTCAAACAAACCAAGCATATATATTTCATTTAGAGCAAGGTGTATGTCGTCATGTTGGAGATCATCATCACATGAACATATTGGTCTTCATTTATTTTCCATGAAATATGATAAGCCATGATAAAGCATTGATCTACATCAATGATGACAATTCCTTTGACATCAATGAAAAAACATGTTCAACAAATAACATAGTATCTAGGACCTAAATGCAACTAAATAGTAATATTTTTTTATGATGATTGATACTACACAATAAGCATAGGAAAACTAGGAGTTAATATCTCTAACACCCTCCCTTAATGAATACTTGTCTTGATGTAAGTCAAGTAAAGTCTTCATCGAATTCTCTAATCATTTTGAAATATTGTAGAATGAACTTCATCAAGTTGTTGCCTAACCATCGTAAAGGTGTAGTTCCAATGTTGAATCCTTGAGTTCCCAAATTCCACTTCCCCAAACTCCTGAATCATAGATCTCTTGAATTCAATTAATTAAAAACACTCCACAAGTTGTATCATAACCTCACTAATAAAATGAAATCCACATGCAGGTCTCTACAACTTCTAAACTAACCATAAAACCATGTATTGAGTTGTACCCGATTGAACTACTAGCAATTCTATGGACAAAATTCCATATACCAAGATACATAGGAACCATATACTATAATTACCAGTTATCTAAAAGAAGCATAGATATTGAATGTACTTTAGCAATCTTACAATGTGGCATTTTTATTTGATTTTGAAATTTCATCATTATTTATTCTAGCATACTTACAATAAATCAAAAAAGCATATGCTACTAATTATTGGTTCCCTCTTCTTACAACCCAATTCATTTGGCATACCTTCTCCCAAAAATCATCCATAAACACAAAGAGTGTGGATATGATAAATTTATTTATGGAAAGCATGAGAAGGGTCACATACGAGATCATCGAAAAAGTCCATTTGAGTGTTGATTATGTTGCTCATGACTAGCATGTAATGAATATTTATCTATAGAGTTTCACTTTAAGGCATAGGTGAACGTGGAGATGATAGATTTATTTATGGAAAACATGATCAGGGTCACATACGAGAGCATCGACAAAGTCCATTTGAGTGTTGATTATGTTGCTAATTACTAGCATGTAACAAATTCATATCTGTAGAGTTTCACTTTAAGGCATAGATCAATAAATTTGTGGTGCTAGAATCCATGTGTACTTCCAATGAAGAGGAAATCATCATTGCCACACAAGCATGAGGAGGGATCAATAACAATGAAAACAATTGACGGTTTCCTTTTCTAATTTTCGCTAATGGTGAGCTAGATATTTTAAATCCGAAGAAGATATAGAAAAAAACATTGAGTGGAACTTAAGACCTCTGTCTTCTTTAGGATATGTTGACCACTAATAAATATGCAAAGACCATAAAATTGAACCTGTTTTCATGACCCATGAGCCAATTTCTATTGACTTGTATCTTATTTCAATGGAATTGGGTAGCGATTTAAATCGACATCACTCTATGGACACACAAATGCATTCCAACAATTAGTCGCAAAATTAATAATCTACTTTCCTACTCTAAACTATTTCTAGAGAAGACAACTCTCAAATTTCTCACATATTCCTAGGCCCTCCCATAAGGGAGTTACACCCATACTACCAAATTAGAAGTTTCATACACAACCTATATTTTTTATTTCATTATATCACAATATCACATATTTATACACAAATTATAATTCAAATTTCATTATATCATAATATCACACATTTATATGAAAACTGTATTTCATATTTCAATATATCAAAATATCACATATTTATACATTAAGTTTAGCCTTAGGATAGATTGATTGACTTAGCCATATAGTCTATTTCATTCATATAATATTTCAATCACACTAATATAGGAGCTAAATGCAACTTATTAGCAATCTTATTTTATGATGATGAATATTACACAATAAATAAAAGACTCATGGAAGTTAATATCTCCAAAAAATCTCTCTCTCTCTCTCTCTCTCTCTCTCTCTCTCTCTCTCTCTCACACACACACACACACACAAAATGAAATTAAAGTATAAGGAAATTAGACTAGGAGGTAGCTCAATTGGTGATGGAAGTACTGTGAAATCTTTGAAAACTGAGAGATCCAAGGTCCAAATCCCCCTATTTGAGACCTGGTTTATGGAGAGGAGGATAGGATTTTTCACGACATTTTTTTTTGTTAATTTTAACCAAAATTTGGCAGGTATTTTTAAAAACTTAAGTTTAAGTTGTTTTAATAGTATAATCCAAGTGCCCCAAGGGGTTTTTTAGGTTGTTGAATCCATTTATACATTCAAAAATGCATTTTAAACAATAAAAAATCACATTCTTTCTTGAAATTGTTTTGTCAGATTCTAGTGAAAAATCCTATTTCGCCTATAAATTAGAGTACATCATAGTTATGTGTCAGATGAGCTCTCGAGATTCTCTGGGGTTTAGAAAAAAATAATAAATAAATAAAAATATAAAGAAATTAATAGTTAAAAATAAAATAATAATAATAATAATTTTCCATTATAAGAATCATTCATCCATTTTGACTGAATAATATTTTTTATATGTTATTAAAATGGATATTAGTTTTCTATATGTGAGACTTTTTGGAGTTTCTGGCAGATCTATGACTGAAATCTAGTTAAATTTTTTATGGTGAAATCTTGGCTTGTGTTGTTTAAACTAGTTTTTTTACTACATATATGAATTCATCACCCTCAAAAACCCCTCGGGCACGTCGATTGTGAGGGGTTCACTCGTCAAACTTACTTGTGATTTCAACGAATCCTTGCTGTATTTTAGACAAATTAGATAAAAAAGTAAACAATTTTTTTTTTCAAAAAGTCTCACTTATAGACAATGTCATTTTATTTATGTACTTAATATTTATAATAATATATTGAGTAATCATGCATATTTTTAGCTTAATAATATCTTTAATAAGTTATTAAAATAAATTTAATATATATTATTTCTTAGGAGTGTTTTAGATTTATTATAATATATTAAATAATATATATTTTTGCGATGCAATTCGGTTGGTGATGATATATATATATATATATATATATATATATATATATATATATATATATATATATATATCTTTGTGTGTGTGTGTGTGTGTGTGTGTGTGTGTGTGATTTCATAATTAAATATATATAAATTACAATTTTGTTAAACAAAAATTAATATCACAAATCAAAAATATATTCACAAACCTGTGTGTGTGTGAATATGTTTTTGATTTGTGATTAATTTTTTATTTAAAATAATTTATAAATATTTAATTACGAAATTACATGGAAAGATAATTATGGTCAAATCTAGTTTATATTTTAATATGATTGGACATTTATATGTTTTCCTCCAATTGTAACTTCCCTACGTTATGATCTTGATTGATGTTAGCCTTTCCCCTATTGGAAGTATGGCTATGATTAGCATCTCATGTATAATAAGAATCTATACAACATGGAAGGCAATATTTTTTCTAAAATCGCATCTCACTCTAGCCAAAACCCCCTCCTCCAACTCAAGCAAGGCTAGCATAAGGATGCTAAATCTTGGCTAGACCATTGGGGGATAAATGAGGAGATCATCTTGAAGAATATGATAATATTAAAAATATTATTACTTCCAAATTTAAGGTTAAGTTGAGGGATGATAAAAAGTTAGAAGGAAAAAGGAAGGCAAGGTATTATAAGGAGGTGATCAATACCAATGTTGAAAATAAGAATTATCTTTTTGTCTTGACTAGTGGTAAGAAGAAAATTAAAATTTCCAAGATAAGAACTATTTCTCATGAGTTTCAAAGTGAAACCTAAGTTTGGTTAATTCCCAAAACACCTTGGAATGAAAGAGTTATTCACATTTGTGATACTAAGAGGGTTGAATATGAAAAGCACTTTTCTCTTACTCACATATTTTCTAATTTCCAAAAATTTTGCGAGACTAGAAACCTTCTTTACACGTTCATTTAGGAAAATTATTGCGATCTAGGTATGTTAGTGATTTTGTGGCAATGGAGTGCCAAATAACACCTCCTTAGCATTTGGTTGTTCCCTAGAAAATATCATAGATATAGATGGTGCTATTAGTGGATATACTTAGATAAAAAAAGCATTGAAAATGGTGAAAGAAATGCATTTACAAACATAAACTAAAAAAAAATATAAAAAAATAAACTGACGCTCAATGAAGAAAACAAGTCAACAAAATAATAGAGAAAAAGCTCCCTTTATTGAGTCTTGGTGGTAGAAGATGAATACTAAAAACTTGAAGAAATTTCTTTGAGCTATGGTGCTAAAAAATCCTTAGCAAGGAGGTCCCTTTCCTCAATCTCTTTGCAATCTTCTCCTCTCTCTCAAAATAAGTATGAAGGCTCTCTCAATGGTGGAATCTTCTTCTCTCACTAAGATGATGGATTTCTTAGAAGAAATATGGCCAACATGCTAGTGCTCTTACTTCTTGTTCTTCAACAATGAAATGTGGTGTTGCTTTGATAATAATTTGGCGAGCATAACATTGTCTCATGTTTTGGTTCTCTCATGCCTTGTTTATATAGAATTTTTTGAATCCATATTCCCTCTCTTGGTTCATGAATGATGTGGTTCAAGAGTAGGACAAGATGATTCCATTCAGGGATACATATCTTCAAGGCGACTCAAATTCAATTGTCCTTGACTGGAATATGTCAAGGAATCATCCTCCAAGTGTGGGAAGTGGTCTTGAATCTGCCGAGGCACACTTTTCCTCGACTACACGACCTTTAAAGGAAAAGCCATGCAATCACACTTTTTTCCTTCCTGTATGGTCTACAATCCAAAATTTTCAAAGGAAACCTTAGGAGAAATTAAAATTTTATAACTTCCATAATGTCTTTAGCTATAAAATATTTATCTGTACATTCTCCCAAACAATCGTAGGTGTCTTTTTAGACTGTACGATTTTCTGGTGTTAACACTAGGAACCCTTCTCTCCCTTTTTTTTTAATCATAGAAATAAAATGTTAAAAGCTCAAGTAATCTCTTGCTTTCTCAAGGTAGGATAGCTCATATTGATCTTAGTAGATGTTAATCATTATTATCATCACCAATAATTTATATATATATAATTGATTATTAGATTATTAGATTTTGAAACATAATTTATAATTTAATCAATATTATTTACTAAAAATAAAATGTTTTCATATATATAAAATCAATCTTCATTTAGTTTTGAAATAGATTTATATCAATTTATTTTTTAAAATATTGCCTTATTAATGTTTTTTAATTGTAATATATATATATATATATATATATATATATATATAATTTAAAAAAATTAATAAGGCAATATTTTAAAAAATAAATTGATATATGCAACATTTTTAAGAGCACCCGCGACTATTTATGAATAAAGTCTAATGTCTTTCTTCTCACTATCAACTAATTAAAAAACAATCAATTTCCTAATTTTATTAATATTTTATGAGTATACATTAGTCTTCATTACTTACGAACATTTTTTCCCCATTTTTCTATTTCTAAATCTAAAACATAAATTTAAATTTATTTATAATTTCTAAATAAAACAATTTAACTAATAGATGGAATTATTTTGTTGGCCAGAATTCAACAACACAATTTCAAGCAAGATTGTGATTCTTTACAAATCCCCGAGGAACTCAAAATTTACAGATTAAATATCTTAAATTTGTGATTTTTAAAAATATCGAATTCTGGTAAAAACTTTACAGATTAAATATCTTAAATTTATGATCTTTAAAATTATCAAATTCTAGTAAAAGTAACAAGAAAAAGTGCACAAAAAGACCCATTTCGTCTATTAGTTAGAATACATGATTTTTTTATCGAAGAAACCTGCTATGATATTAATAGTTAAATACTGAGAGGGGTGAGAGGTCAATCAATATTTATAATTATTCTTTTTATTTAATACATCCAATTAGAAGACACTGATAAACCACACATAATCAAATGAACATATATAACACAAGAGATTTAAGAAGGAAACCCATACGGGATAAAACCACAAAATATTTTCTTCTTTGGATGATTATTTTAGGCACCAACCTATAGTTACAAGATTTGCAAAAACTTAGTTGTAGGAGAAAACAATTCCCTTTAAAATTTTCAGATTCCAACCCATTTGAGACACCAATCCCCAAAGTTTTACTAGCACCGACCTTAGAGGAACTCCAATCTCTTTTAAGATCGTTGGTTTGTATAATGTTTGTTGCTAACTCAATCAATGCTTTGGTTTGAACTATTCAATACATATTTTCTTTGCAACTATTCAATCTCTCACTTCAGTTTACCTTATTCTCACTATAATCTTATTCACTCTTTGTTCTGCACTTTTTTTTCTTCGCACTGCATTATGATTTGTGGTTTTTTTTGCACTTTCTGTACTCCTCAAAATTTACACTAGCTATCACATTGACTGTCACTTGTTGTCTCATTCAACAATAACTTGTTGTCCTTGCTATTACACTTGTTGCCACTCTACTTTGTTCTTACATTTGTTGTCACATAGTATTCACACCTTTTTTCCACTTTTCCTTGTCGTTACATAGTCATTTTTTTCCCCTATGCTTTGTTGTTATACAATAATTTGATGCAACTCTACTTTTCTTTTATATAATCATTTTTTTCAACTCTACTTTTTTGTTACAAATTTGTTTCCACTCCCAAAATTTTTTTTGGGACCATCTCATCAATAGTCCCTACCACTCAATTTTCTTGACCATAAATTTATATGTTCTTTTTACTCAAATTTGAATTGATCAATGGTATTGACCCATGGTAGATAAATTGAGGAGAAAATCAATGTAAATATTCTTTGCCCACTTTCACATAAGTACTCGAAAAAGGTAGAAGTTAACAATATTGAATAGGAGAAAATACAATGGTTACAACTTCACATTGATGTTGCAATCTAGCTACGAATCCACAACGATGTTTCAACTCCACAACAAGCATTGAAATTCCACATACAAGTGTTGCAACTTCTTTGCCTAAGTTTGGCATAGTTGTTGCAACTTCTTTGTCTAAGTTTGGCATAGTTGTTGCTTTTTTTATGCTATTCATCGTTGTTGCAACTTTAGAACTTAAATTTGCAATGATGATAATGTTGCAACACACCTTGGACATATTTAAGTTGTTTCAACTCTCAAACTTCCATTTCATTTTTGTGATTCCCAAATTTTCCCATGTTGCAATTGTCATTGTTTCAACTCCTATTGCTACAACACCAAATTGTTCTTGTTAGCGCAATAGTTTCCGCTCTAGTTATCCAATAAGGAATCACTCATTTGGTATAGTAGGGATATTATTGGTGGGAAACATATTTTCTACCTGCAACTCCTTTGGGAAAATAGGGATATTATCTTCAAACAAATCATACATATATCTTTTATTTAGAGAAAGCTGCACGTCATAGTGTTGGAGCTCATCATCACATGCACATATTGGTCTTCACTTATTTTCCTTGAAATCTAATAAGACATGATCAAACATTTATCTACATCAATGATGCCAATTCCTTTGACATCAATGAAAAAACATGTTCAACAAATAACATAGTAGTCTAGGAGCTAAATGCAACTAACTATTAGCCTTTTTCGATGATGATTGATACTACATAATAAGCATAGAAAAATTAGGAGTTAATATCTCTAACACCCACCCTTAATGATTACTTGTCTAGATCTAATTCACGTAAAGTCTTCATTGAATTATCTAAATTGGTGGTGCTAGAATCCATGGGTACTTCTTATGAAGAGAAACTCATGATTTCCACAAAATCATGAGGAGGCATCAATAACAATGACAAAAAAAAATTGATGGTTGCCTTCGCTAATTTTAGCTAATGGTGAGCTAGATGTTTTGAAATCCAAGAAGATATAGAAAAATCCATTGAGTGGAACATAAGGAGTATGTCTGCTTTTGGCTATGTTGACCACTAATAAATATGAAAATACAATAAAATTGAACCCATTTTCATGACCCATGAGCCAATTTCTATTGACTTGTATCTGACGTCAATGGAAATAGGTAGCGATTTGTTTCATGCACACAAAAACTCATTCCAACAATTACTCAAAAAATTAATAATCCACTTTCCTACTCTAAACTATTTCTAGAGAATACGACTCTCACATTTCTCACATATTCCTGGCCCTCCCATAAAGGAGTCGCACCCATACTACCAAATTAGAAGTTTCATAAACAAACTATATTTTGTATTTCATTATATCACAATATCACATATTTATACACAAATTATAATTCATATTTCATTATATCACATATTTATATGCAAACTATATTTCATATTATATTATATCACAATACCACATATTTATACATTAGGATAGATTTACTAACTTAGCCATATAGTCTATTTTATTGAGAGAATATTTCAATCACACTAATCTAGGAGCTAAATGCAACTTACTAGCAATCTTATTTTATGATGATGAATATTACACAATAAATATAACACTTATCGAAGTTAATATCTCCACACACACATATAATATTAATCTATAAAATGAAATCAAAATATAAGGAAATTAGACTAGGGGTAGCTCAATTGGTGATCTAAGTAATGTGAAATTTGTGAAAACTGAGAGATCTAAGGTTCAAATCCCCCTGTTTGTGACCCGGATTAAGGGGAGGAGGATCAGCCCTAGAACCTCATAGATTTACTAGTAGTTTATGGGCACAAAATGACATTTTTCTGGTTACTTTATAATTAGAGTGCCCGAAGGGGTTTTTTAGGGTGTTGAATCCATTTATACATTCAAAAATGCCTTTTAAACAACAAAACATTGCATGCGAAAAAGTCTATTTCACTTATAAATTAGACTACGTCATAGTTATGTGTTAGAGGAGCTCCTAGGTTTCTCTTAAATTTAAATTTTTTTATAAAGAAATAAATAGTTAAAAATTAATAATAATAATAATTTGTCATTATAAGAATCATTCATCCATTTTGAATGAATACTATTTTCTATATGTTATTAAAATGGATATTACTTGTATATATGTTTTTGGCTCCCTTTAATTTGTAAGATTGGCAAGAACAAATAGCAAAGAGTCACATCAAACCGCTTTGGAGTCCAAGGCCTAGCCTTCCTGGGCTCAGAGAGGGCTCTCTCTATCTTTATGTTTTAACTGATTTAGCTTTATGATTATGTTTTCTAATTTTAGGCTAGTTATGAAGATTGGGGTTGTTTTTTCTGATTGCTTGTTAGGTTGGATAGGTAAATTGTGGGAAGCTTAATCCATTGGGCTATGGAGTCATAAAAGGGTTAAATTGTACATAAAAATTTCAAGGGTTTTCACAGGGCAAGCTAACTATATCAAATAGATCTCTGTGGCAAGATGAATATGAGATGATATTGAGTTATGTAAAGTTAAAGAGCAGGTAGTCTCTGAATTCTTTAAATATGCTTCAACATAAAAGAAGAGTGGATAGTCTCTCAATTCTGCATTAAGGTCTTTTAGAGGAAGACATTCAAGATAATAGTTTAGTGGAATTAAAGAGCAGTTAAGAATTCTTTAACTCAACTTCATAAGAAAGACCTCAAGATAACAGTTTCAGAGAAACTAAAGAGCAGTTAAGAATTCTTTAGTTAAACTTCAAAAGAGAACCTTAAGATAACAGCTAGGTGAAACTAAAGAGCAAACAGTCTTTGAATTATTTATATATACTTTGCAGAGGAAAACATTTAGATAACAGTAACAGACAAAATTAAGGTGCTCATGCAACATATCTTAATCTAAAATTTATGTTTCTGCTATCAGGGAGATTGATGTACAGTATGGAAAACAAAGGAGAAACATTAACAAAAGAGGGATAGCATCACCATTAACATAGCTCAAGGATCCTGTGGAAGTGCTTGTATTACTGATGTCCAGCTCAAAACAGTTACAGTGCTCCAATGAAATAATCTTTGCAACTCGGAGTCTAAGCCAAAATCCAACCGAACAACCAACAAAAATAATGAACAATACATGCAGTATTTAACTACAAGTAAGGAGGTTTCCCTAATCTAGGGTGAAAATTTTGCATTTACTATAGAGTAAATGAAGTTTTGACAATTGAGACCATGTAAGGCCCAAGCCAAAAATATCCCTGATAGACCTGCTGTAGTAATAACATTCAAATTAACTCCTGAGCAAACTTTTAAGATATTTTGACCAACTTACAGTAGGATTAACTTTTACAATAACTTCTGAATTGATGTCAAAATATCTCTGACTGTAATATTGAATTTAGTAGCTTTTATTAAACCAAAAATTTAAGCTGGAGGTGGCCAATTCGAGAAGAGGTAAATGTTGAATGGCCTTGACACCTAGCTTTGCCTTTCTTGTTGATTTTCTCTTTGATTTGTCCTTTAATATTTAATCTATCTTCATATGTATCTTTTATCTTGTTTTCTTTTATTGCCTTTGTTGTCACTATAATTTATCCTTTTATTTCTTTATCTTCTTCCTTCTTAATTCTGTTCTTTAACTGTTTTATCTTTGATCTTTCTTTGACTACCTTTCCTCTGTTCTTTAAGTGTTTTATCTTTGATCTTTCTTTGACTACCTTTCCTCTGTTCTTTAACTCTGTCTTCTATCTTTAACTCGTGACTGCTCTGTTTGACTTCTTTCACCTTTTACTATCACAGTAAACCCTCCTTTTCCCTTACTCTGTCATTTACATTAGATAAACCTTGTTGTCTTTGGAGTAATTGTAAGATACTTAATGATCATGATCCATTGATGCTTTTTCTAATTATTCTGCTCCTAATTATTTGATGAATAAGGATTCTAAATCGTCATTCAGAGAGCCTAGTTTAAACAATTCTTGGAATTGGAAATGCAATTTGATTATTGCATTTTCTGGTATGTACATCGCCTGTAAAATTTAAAACATTTCATTAATAAAATGAGATCCTGCAGGGTGGTGAGCAATGGTGGCTAATTGAGTTTACACGGGTAAATAGGCTTATTACATAGGATCTGTGGGTGGGTGGTTTTCATTTATGCGTGAGGAGGTGGTTTTGTGGTTTTGCACATGGCACACAAACGGCCAGGAAGTAATTTTTGCAGGGATGCGTTGAAGTGGAGAGGCGACACGTGGTGGAGGGGAGGGGTTATAAAACTGCCCATTTCACAATGCCCAAAGGTTTTAACCATCGAGCATTTGGTTTTTAGAAAATACGGGAGGGTCGTCAAATCAAGGGGTGGAGATCAGATGGTGGTCGAGTGATGGGCTGATTTCGGGTTGATTTGACAAGTGGGGTCGGGGTTTAATGAATCAGCGGGTTTAAAACATAATGAGCAGCGATGTGAAGTGGGGTCGGGGAAATATTAAAGCGGGGGGAGAGTATGTTTAAAGCATAGGTTTTAATATAGTGTGATTCGGGTTTTAAAATGATGCAGAGGGGTCAAATATATAAGGGGTCGGGTAAATAAACAAAGTTTATTTTAAAGTGGGCCCGATAGATTAAAATTTACTTAAAAACAATGTAAAAAATGGGTTTTTACATTGTTTTAAATGAACGAAGGGGAATAGGAGAAGGGGAAGGGTTTTTAGCATAGGGAGAAAATGTTTAAGAAGGGGAAAAGGATAGAATGAGGGGTTAAGGTCAAACATGGGATTTCAGAGTATGAGAGTGTAAAAAGAGGTAAAATGGAAAATAATGAAGGCAATGAGATTTCTAAAAATAAATGATAGTCAGGGAATACTATTTTTAGCAGAATGTAAGAAATAAATAGTCATCTGGTGATATTGTAAAATGTAGTAGTCTAATAGTGGCTCCAGCAGGGGAGGGAAACTCCTTTAGGAGGTGTCAAGAACATTTGTAGACCAGTATCCTGATTTATTTGGTTGATTTTCACTCTGTGATTTTGATTTGCTACAAATTTTGTGAGTGTGAGCTTTAAAAACTGAAATCCATGTTTACAACAAACTAAGGTCTGAAACCCAGTTGTTTTTTAGCTCATAAAACAACCTGAAATTGAAAATTCTGAACATGCTCAAGTGCTAAGAGTTCCTCCACATACATACCTACCAAACCTATAATTCAGATGATTTCTCTTCCTTCTGAGGTGCATTTAGACTTGAAAACCTTGAAATAATTTTTCTTTTTGAAAGAAAACTATCTATCTCTAACCTTATAACTTCCAAAGGCTCAAATTAAACTAATGAGATCTTTTACTCTCTACCTAACTACTGATCTGCCAAGATTAGAAATTTTGGCTCGATCTTCATTCACTAACTATCAACATGAAATTTAAATCATGAATGAATGAATATTAAGCAGTTTGATCATCATGAATTGTGGCATTTTTGGACAAGCTGCACACACTATTATTTGAAAAAGTAAACTATGATTGATAAGCCAAGATTAGATGGTTTGGAAAATTTTCACTTTCTAACTTATCAGCAAAAATTCAAAATTTATACAATCATGTTTAGATTATATGATTCGAACAAGGCTTCTTTAAAAGTAGTGGCATTTAAATGTGCATCACTTTTAGACACATTCATTTTTTGGTATGGGGTTTACCTTTTCTTTTCTACCTACCCTCTTTTCTTCTTATTTTTGTTTCTTTTCTTTCTCTCTTTTTGGATAATTTTATTTTGATTTGTTTAAGAAATTTTATATACAATGAAGAAAACTTAAACTGAGATTCTTAACTGAAATAATGTTTCAACATCCTGCCATTGACAGGACCTCCAAACAACTCTGTTCCATCCATTTCTTGTAAGAAGAATGCATTATTACCTCTTGTAGAATGAATGATGTATGGGCCTTTCCATAGGTTATCAAATTTTCCATGCTTTCCTTTGTTCTCTCTTCTAGAATCGCACTTCAACACTTTGTCTCCAATGTTAAAATCATTTTCTTTGGTCCTTTTGTCAAATATTTTCTTGATGTTTTCTTGTACTGGTTGTGTTTTGTTGTATTCCCCTTCTCTATATTGTTTCAGTTGAATGGTTTGGTTTATTCTTCTTTGCATATCATTCTCTTTAGACTGCACCTCTTGAATGAGCTTCATTACTAGCACTCCCAAGGTTGTTGGGAAGACTGCATCCATTCCAAAAGACTAGCTGATAGGGTGACATATCTATTGACTTCTTATTTGTTAGTCTGTCTGTTCATAGTGCACGTACCAACTTGTTGTGCCATGATTTCTTATTTTCCTCTAACAACTTCTTAATGATGTTCACCAAACTCTTATTTGAGGATTTAGACAACCCATTACCTTGAGGGTAATAAGCTATAGAATGCCATGAAGTAATGTGATATTTGTGGCATAAATCCACCATTTTCTTGGATTTAAAAGAAATAGCATTATCAGTAATGATTTTTCTAGGAAAACCAAATCTATAAAGAATATTGATCTCAATAAATCTGATAATTTCCGAGTCTGTGGCAGTCCTGGTAGGAATGGCTTCTATCCACTTAGTAAAATAGTCAGTTGCAGTAAGGATTAATTTATGCTGGGAAGAGGAGGAAGGGTGGATTTCTCCAATGAAATCTAGACCATATTGCTGAAAACGAGCTTCAACGGAGATTATTTGTAATGGAAAAGGGAGCAGCTTTCTTTTTCCCTCAAAGATTTGGCATTTATGACAGGCAAATACCATTTTTGTGGATGCCTTGGAAAAGGGTAGGCCAATAGAAACTAACCCTGAGGAACTTATTAACAGTGATTTTCCAATATATATGGCCTCCACACTCCCCTTCATGAAATTCATGCATGATCCTATCTACATCTTGTTTAAGCAAACATTTAAGAAATACACCACCATGATTTTTCCAATATAAAACTTTTTCCAGAATGCAAAAATTTACAGCTTTTAACTTCAAGAATCTGGCCTTTGTGTTGGACAAACCAGGAGGAACATTTAGATTAAAAAGAACATACAGTATATCTCCATACCAAGGAGAATTTAGGAATGCTTCCTCAATAGGTGGAGTTGTCAGCTCCTCTTGTTCATCTAATGAGTGAATCATATTGATGTCTAGTGCTTGAAAATCTATTTCAGCCATGAATTTAGCCAGTCCTTGTCCCCTAATTAATTTGGTGGGTTTGATTTCTAGATCATACTCCAAGATGACAACAATCCATTTTCCTATTTTCCATCAGAATCTTGTGTTAGTATGTCTTTAACCACTGTATGGGGCACACATGTAATGATGTGTGAATGCAGAATGTAGACTCTGAAATCATTTAGTGCTTTGATTAAGGAAAAATCCTACTTTTTCCATAATATTATATTTCAGAGGTGCATCTCCTAAAGCTTGGCTAAAGAATGCTATAGGTTGCTCTTATCCCTTTGTATTTTTCTACAGTAAAACAACAACAACTGTGTGTTCTGATGCAAAGGAAAATATAAAGAAATCTTTGGTGAAGTCAGGGCTGATCGGAATAGGTGTTTTTGTAAGTTCTTACTTCACTAAGCCAAAAGACTTCGTTTCTTCCGTGGTCCACTTGACTCTTGAATCTCTTTTTAGCATGTTGGTGATGTTCCTCAGGAGTTCTGCAAGGTTCGGTACAAACCTTCTTAAGAAAATTATCTTTCCAATGAAATATTGCAACTCTTTGATATTTCTTGGATGACTGATTTGCAATATTCCCTCAATCCTATTTGGGTCAATCTGATCCCTTCTTCAGATATGATGTGGCCTAGAAGATTTCCTTCTTGAAGGCCAAATAAGGATTTCTTGGGATTCAAATATAGAACATACTTTCTGCATCTCTCAAAGACATTTCTTAGGTGAGCTAGATGTTCCTCGTCTGTTTTTGAATATACTGTTATATCATCAAGATATATCACAATGAAGTAACCTATTTCTTCTGAGAAAGAAATTTTCATTTCTCTTTGAAAAGTGGCTCCAACATTCATTAACCCAAAATACATTTTTACATACACGAAGGTGTACCAAGGTGTGGTGAAAGTTTTTTTTGTTGATCATCTAGATGTACCAGCACCTGATTGTAACCTAAAAAGCCATC
The DNA here is from genome assembly GCA_034641835.2 of Pinus albicaulis. Lineage (NCBI taxonomy): Eukaryota > Viridiplantae > Streptophyta > Pinopsida > Pinales > Pinaceae > Pinus > Pinus albicaulis. The sequence goes on from CM076569.1 coordinate 488,226,780, forward strand.
AAGTAAAGAGATCCTCTTGGAGCCTACTACCCTTTGAAATATGTGGTCCATTTTTTGTAAGTGGTAGTTGTCCTTCAGGGACAATTTGTTTAGATTTCTGAATTTAATGCAAAGTCTAATCTCCCCTGTCTTCTTCCTCATAGATACAAGATTTGAAACCCATTTTGAATACCTGAGTGGGAATATTATCCCAGCATCATACATTTTCTTTATATCCTTCTCAACTAGTGGCATTTGGACATGATTTATTCTGCACAACTTCTATTTAAAGGGATTTTTTCTTTCTTTGAGTGGAATCCTGTGTTGAATGATATCGGTGTCATATGAATTCAAGTATTCATAGCTCCAGGTAAACACATCAATAAATTCGTGGAATAGCTCAATATATTTATGTTTTATAGGTGCAGACAGTGTCTTTGATAGCTTTACCAATTTGGGCTCCTGCTCACTACCTATATTTCATTCTTCTACATTTTCTTCAATGGATTCCATCTTTGGCTTTCTAGCAACATCATTGAAATCAAAAAGTTCCTCTAGAGGGACAAGTCCTCTTGGCAGGGTATTATCTCTAAACTACAGGACTTCGAACTCTTCTTTTTCTGGGTATTCACACATTTCTGTCCTATTTGAGTCCTTCTTTGCTAACATATTTATATCAGCATCATGAGTGTGCTCCTTTTTGTATGTTTGTTCCTCAATGAAGCCGCCCTCTTCATGATCTAAGTCTGAATTTGGAAACTCAAACTCATTCCTGGATTGTAGGAAATCTTCAATCTGTTGGTCATCTTCAAAAACTTGACAATATCTCATATTATCAGGGACCGGTGGTCTGTATTTAACCTTTAATATGTATTTATTATTAGCATGAGGTAGTTGACAAGTGCTGGTAGCAAATGCTAGTCCATTGGCAAGGATATTTTGATTTCTTGGGATAGAGGCAAGGTCATATTTTTTGAATATTTTTATGAGGTCAAGGGTAGCATTCTTGTATGCTTTTAATCTAGGGTGCTTAGCTTAATATTCTCCCTTAATTTTCCTAATGAATAGCTCAAAATCCTCATGGACAAAGATCCTTTTGGCTTCTAATTTCTTCAGTAATTGCAATCCTAGAAGGAGGGCCTCATATTCTACTATATTATTGGTAAATTGAAAGTTCAGTTTATAAGAGTGGCCCTCTGCATGGTTGTTCTTATTATTGTGTACCCAAACACCTGCTCCTGATCCATTTTTGCCACAAGAACCATCAAAACTCATGCTCCAGAGACGTTTAGGTTCAGGCTTGCGTTGTTCATTTTCTGTTTGGCTTGACTGTTCTTCCTTTTCTTCTTCCTTCTCCACTAATTGTTCATTAATTGCTTCTTGTTCATTAATTTTTTCATAATTGTAAAGGATAAATGAATGAAGGTATGAGTGGACAAAGTAGAGAGGGGAGTTATCACGCTTTTCTTGACTGCTGACCATGTATTTCATATGAGTTTCCCTATACAATCTTCTTGGTTGACTAAAGAATGGTATGGTAGCATAGGTCATATCCATTTGGAGGGTGCCTTAAATCTTGGCTCCCCATGAGCATGATAGAAGCATGCCATACTTAGGGGAATGTTAGCCACCACAATATCCATTACTAGGCTTTTGGATGGTATTTGTGCTAAAGTAACATAGAGATCTTTGATCAGGCCTAGACATTTAACTATACTGGAGTCAAAATAGTACAAGTCTTTGTATGGCCTAGTTATCTCAAGGCCAAGTTTCGCCATAATTACCTTTGGCATGAGGTTATGAGTTTCTCTTGAATATAACATGGCATTGTGAAGGATTTTATTATGAATATTCAAACTGACATAAAATGGAGGCACACCTCCCTCCTGAAATTTACCTTCTACTTTAGGTGAAAACAAAAGTTCAGGTTTGTCATCATTTAAATTCACAATATCAGCATTTTCTCCTATGTTTATCACTTTCAAAACTTGGGATATATATACATCTTGCCCAACTAATTCAGTGAGAGGTATGGAAATAATTATCTTTGAAATTTCATTCTCAAACTTAAATGGTGTCTGCATTTTTGATAGACTTGAATCAGTTTTATCAGACATTATTTTTGCAGCAACTTTAGATTGTTGATTTGCATGAGGGATATCAGCTAAATTAGTTTTTTTATGGCTACTAGTTGTTTTACTAATGCTTCTTTCTAGAATGTTTTTGTTTTTATTTTTATCGGAACTTTGAACCCTTTTACTTGAACTTTATGCTGTCTTTCTAGGATAAGTTTCAAGGGTATTTCTAGCAGAATATTCAGAATTCTTTCTCTTGGGAATGTCTTGAGATTTCTTGCTTCTGAGGTTGTATTTTCTATGCACCTACATGATAGAATTTTCAAACCCTTGTTTATAATCCTCAGATTCTTGGCATTCTTCTTAATTTTGAATTGGGGTAAACATGCCTTGCTCTTCCTTAGTGAGGAAAACAGTATCCTAATTATTGACTCATATTAGATCAATTTGACTTTCTCCTGGCTCTTCAATCACCCCCTCATACTCATCATCATAGTTTTCTTGGAAAGGAGGCCTGATTTGCTGGTCAAGTCCCCTTTGTTCCCTCTATCTTATTTGAGGGGGGTTTCTCCTAAAGTTTTGGTTTTGGTTCTGGTTTCTATTTTGAGGAGCTACTTGGTTTTCTCTAAGGAAAGCTCTCTCATTTAGGTTGATTCTCTCCATCATCCTCTCCATGGTTCTAATGAGGTTATCAATTTTAGTATCAGATGTGGAGGTTACAGCCTCTTCTTTGTACATGACATTCTTTTCATTTTTCATTCTAGCCCTTTTGGAAATCAAATTTTCTTCCACAGTTACTGCACCCCTACGCATGTCTTCTAATGTAGGAGGGTCTCTCTCTCTTAGTTGATAATCCATCTCTGGGTCAAATCCATCTGGAAATTTCTTTAGGGATAGACCTTATGGGGGTTTCAGGTGAGGAGGGAGGGAATTATATACACTATTGAACCTAATGCAGTAATCTTGGACACACTCTCCAACGTTTCCCTTGAGTTTTTCATAGTCTGACAAGACTTGGAGAGGATTTTTCTTGACTTCCCATTTATTTAGGAATAATTAATGAAAATTACGGAGGTCATGTATACTATTAGGGGTTAGGCCTTTAAACCAGTTTCTCGATCCTCCCCTTAGATTTGAGAATTTTCTTTTTTATCTTAACAGTTTCATCATCTATTTCTTGCCAATCAAAAGAGTCCTCCATTATATCCACATGTTGTTGAGCAGTTATAGAACCACTTGCATCAAATAGGGGGATTTTGGGCTGATAGTCCTATGGTAGAGGCACTAAAGGCAATGGTAGGAATAATGGGGCATACCATGTTGCCACGGCTAGTGGTTGGGGGACCAAAGGGGGGTTAAAAAGTGGATGATTGACAAAAGGCAGTGGACGGTTAAATGGAGGAAGGTTGACAATGGGTGTATGAGTGGGGGTAGAGACTTCTATATCAGAATTCTGCTGTAAGATGGATGGGTCCAAGACTATCTGGGTTATCTAATTCTGGGACATAGTTCTGAACAAGCTTTGCTCTAAGTGTGAGTCAAATTGGATATCCTGCAAGTTTTTAAAGTTTTCAGGTAGGGAACTTGCATTTTGAATAGGTTTTCTAACAGTTGAACTTTCATATCTAGGAGTTTTCCTTAGGGTTTTCTCTACATTTTCAACTATTGTAGGAGGGTTCGGGTGAGGATGGGATATGGTACAGATTCTTCTAGAAGCTAGAACTTAGGCCCAAGGCGCTGAGAGGTTGAAACTTTTATAATAGCTGAAAAAAAACCAATGTGTGAAAGAAAAATACTTTATTCACATAGTATTTTGACTGGGTTTCTTTGAGTTTTGATAATCTTAGGTTTTCTCAATAATTCCTCAGTATGGTTGTCATTATGTTGGCTCCCTGTAATTTGTAATATTGGCAAGAAAAAATAGCAGAGAACCACATCAAACAATTTTGGAGTCCAGGACCTAGCCTTCCTGGGCTCGGAGAGGGCTCTCTCTGTCTTTATGTTTTAATTGATTTAGCTTTATGATTATGTTTTCTAATTTTAGGCTAGTTATGAAGATTGGGGTTGTTTGTTTTGATTTCTTGTTAGGTTGGATAGGTATATTGTGGGAAGCTTAATCCATTTGGATATGGAGTCATAAAACGGTTAAATTTTACATCAAATTTTAAAGGGTTTTCACAAGGCAAGCTAACTACATCAAATGGATCTCTGTGGAAAGATGAATATGAGATGATAGTGAGTTCTGTAAAGCTAAAGAGCAGACAGTCTCTGAATTGTTTAACTATGCTTCAACGTAAAATCAGAGGAGACAGTCTCTGAATTCTGCATTCAGGTCTTTTAGAGGAATACGTTCAAGATAACAGTTCAGTGAAATTAAAGAGCAGTTAAGAATTATTTAACTCAACTTCATAAGAAAGAGCTCAAGATAACAGTTTCAGAGAAACTAAAGAGCAGTTAGAATTATTTAGTTAAACTTCAAAAGAGAACCTTAAGATAACAGCTAAGTGAAACTAAAGAGCTGACAGTCTCTGAATTATTTAGCTATACTCTGCAGAGGAAAACATTTAGATAACAGTAACAGATAGAATTAAGGAGCTCATGCAGCATATCTTAATCTAAAATTTGTGTTTCTGCTATCATGGATTTTGATGTACAATATGGAAAACAAAGGAGAAAAATTAACAAAAGAGGGATTACATCACCATTAACATAGCTCAAGGATCATGTATAAATGCTTGTATTACTGATGTCCAGCTCAAAACAGTTATAGTGCTCCAATGCAATAATCTTTGCAACTCGGAGTTTAAGCAAAAATCCAACCCAACAACCAGCAAAAATAATGAACAATACATGCAGTGTTTAACTGCAACTGAAGAGGTTTCCCTAATCTAGGGTGACAATTTTAATTTATTATAGAGCAAATGAAGTTTTGACAATTGAGACCATGCAACGCCCAAGCCAAAAAAATCCCTGACAGACCTATTGTAGTAAGAAAATTTAAATTAACTCCTAAGCTAACTTTTAAGATATTTTTTATCAACTGCGAGTAGGATTAACTTTTAAAATAACTTCTGAATTGATGTCAACATATCTCCGATTGTAATATTGACTTTAGTAGCTTTTATTAAACCAAAAATTTAAGCTAGAGGTGGCAAATTCGAGAAGAGGTACATGTTGAGTGGCCTTGACACCTTGACTTTATCTTTCTTGTTGATTTTCTCTTTGATTTTTCCTTTAATCTTTAATTTGTCTTTATTTGTATCTTTTATCTTGTTTTTTTTTTATTGCCTCTGTTGTCACTGTAATTTCTCCTTTTACTTCTTTATCTGCTTCCTTCTTAACTCTATTCTTTAAATTTTTTATATTTGATCTTTCTTTGACTGCCTTTCCTCTATTCTTTAACACTGTCTTCTATCTTTAACTCGTGACTGCTATGTTTCACTTCTTTCACCTTTTACTGTCACAATAAACCCTCCTTTTCCCTTATCTTGACATTTACATTAGATAAACCTTGTTGTCTTTGGAGTAATTTTACGATCCTTAATGACCATGATCCATTGCTGCTTTTGCTGATTCTTCCACTCCTAATTATTTTATGAATAAGGCTTCTAAATCATCATTCAAAGAGCCGGGTTTAAACAATTCTTGGAATTGGAAACACAATTTGATTATTGCATTTTCTGGTATGTACATCACTTGCAAAATTTAAAACTATGCGTTAATAAAACGGGATCCCGCAGGGTGTTGAGCAATGGTGGCTTATCGTGTTTGTGTAGGGTAAATAGGATTATTACATAGGCATGGTAGTTGGGAGGTTTGAATTGGAAACGGAGGATGGTTTTCATTTATGCGCGAGGAGGTGGTTTTATGGTTTTTCACACGGTGCACAAACGGTCAGGCGATAAGTTTTGTAGGGATGCGATGAAGCGGAGAGGCGACATGTAGCAGAGGGGAGGGGTTGTGAAACCACCCATTTCACAACCCCCCAAAGGTTTTAACCATCGGGCATTTGGTTTTGTGAAAAGGTGTGAGAGCCATCAGATCAAGGAGTGGAGATCGAACGGTGGTCGGGTGATGGGCTAATTTCGGGTTGATTTGACAGGTGGGGTCAGGGTTTAATGAATCAGCGTGTTTAAAACATTACGAGAAATGATGTGAAGTGGGGCCCGCGGAAATATTAAAGCGGCGGGAGGGTATTTTTAAAGCGTAGGTTTTAATATAGTGTGAGTCAGGTTTTAAAATGATGCGAAGGGGTCAAATATATAAGGGGTCGGGTAAATAAATAGATTTTATTTTAAAGTGGGCCTGATGTATTAAAATTTACTTAAAAAATGTAAAAAATGGGTTTTTTACATTGTTTTAAATGAAATATGTTGTGAAACCAGCTCCAAAAATAGAAGAAAAGAGATATCAACAACTTAGAAATAAGCCACTTTGAGGGGGCAACCTCCAATACATTACATGAATGAACAATTCTTGGATGATACAAATTACAAAACCTCCTTTCTATATATAGGAGTCCATGGGGCCACAATGTAATCCTAGCCGACCTAACAATAATAATTTAAGGGCACGATAATAACAATATGGGGGTTACAAGGGTACAATAATAACAATAAGGGGGTTACACTAACAACAATAAGGGACTATACTAGTAATATAGGGACCTAACATGCCCCTCTCCTTGAAAAAAGTGTTGTCCTCAACGCTTGAGTAGCTCTGGGTGCTTCTGTATAAAATTATCATCCTCCCATGTAGAATCTTCAGTGGGTAAGTTCTTCCACTTGATGAGATACTCTGAAATTGATCGATTCCGTAGCTGTTGAGTTCTTGTTTCTATGACCGCTTCAGGTTCCAATATGATTTTTCCTTCCTCATCAAGTTCTGGCAATATTGTTTGAACTGGAAGATTTTCACCTATAACCTTCTTTAAGCATGAAGCATGGAAAACTGGATGTACTCGCGAAGAAGCAGGAAGCTCCAATTTGTATGCCATAGAACCAATCTTTTGCAACACCTTGTAAGGACCATAGTACTTTGGTGATAATTTATTATTCTTCTTAGCTTGCTTGAGGGACATTTGTTTGTATGGTTGTAGCCGTAAAAATACCCAATCTCCTACATCAAAACTTCTCTCGCTACGATGTTGATCTGCCTGTTGTTTCATTCGATTTTGTGCCAAGTTCGGGTTATCCTTTAAGAGTTGGAGAACTTCTTGCTGATGCTCGATGTGATCTTCCACTGCTTGAACCTTCGAATTTTCCCTTAAAGATGATGGGATGGATGGTGGATGATATCCATAAAGTGCCATAAATGGGGTCATTTTTGCTGCAGTATGGAAGGAAGTGTTATACCACCATTCAGCAAGAGGTAACCACTTGACCCATTGTGTTTGTTTATCAGATACAAAACAACGAAGATATCCTTCCAAACATTTATTTACGATCTTAGTTTGACCATCATATTGAGGATGATAAGATGAGCTATGAGCTAATTGAGTACCCAAACAAGAAAATAACTCCGTCCAAAAATTTCCAGTAAAAATGGGATCTCTGTCGCTCAAAATAACCCTTGGGCTTCCATGTAGCTTTTGAATTCTGTCCATAAATGTAGTAGCAATTGTACTTGCTTTAAATGGATGAGATAATGCACAAAAGTGTGCATACTTGGTAAGTCTATCAACTACCACCATGATGACACTCTTTCCTTCGAAATTAGGTAAACCTGTGATAAAATCCATTGAAATCTCCTCCCAACGTTGACTTGGAATGGATAAAGGTTGTAGAAGTCCCGGGGTCTTAATTGTCTCAACTTTATTCTGCTGGCAAACCAAACATTCTGTCACAAAATTTTGAATATCAGATTTAAGGCCATCCCAAAAAAATTCTTTCTTCACCCTGTGGTAAGTTTTTAAAAATCCTGAGTGTCCTCCTAAAGGAGAAGTGTGCAATTCCAGAAGAATCTTTTGTTTTAGTTGGGAATTCTTACAAAGATATAGGTGATCTTTGTACCATAAGGAATCATTTTTCCAACTAAATGTATCAGATGTACTAGGATCTTGCTGCAACTTTTGAATGAGTGTCCATACATCTTTTTCCTTCTTCCATTCATATCTTGCTTCGGTTATCCAATCTGGTTGGATAATAGAAATGGTACAAAGCAATGCTTCCACCTCTTCATTCTTTCTTGAGAGTGCATCTGCAACAACATTAAGCTTTCCTTTTTTGTAGATTATTTCAAAGTCATAACCCAACATCTTTTTGACCCATTTTTGCTGCTCTTCTGAAGATAGTCTCTGTTCCAAAAAAAAATTAAGACTATCATGATCAATTTTTACCTTGAAGTGTCTTCCCATTAGGTAAGTTCGCCATTTCTTTAGTGCATGCATTATTGCTAACATTTCCTTCTCATAAATAGGTTTCTGTAAATACTTTCCTTTGATTGGACGACTTTCAAAAGCAATGGGTCTTCCTTCCTGCATTAAAACTACACCAATTCCATTTCCTGAGGCATCACATTCCACGATAAAGGTTTTTGTGAAGTCTGGCGTAGCTAAGACCGGTGCTAGGCACATTGCCTCTTTAAGATGTTCAAAGGCCTTAGTTGCTTCAGGAGTCCATGAAAATGAATCTTTCTTCAATAATGTTGTTAGAGGTGCTACTATTCTCCCATAATTCTTAGCAAACTTGTGATAATACCTTGTTAACCAAAGAAATCCTCGCAACTCCTTTATGGTCGTGGGGACTTTCCATTCCTTAATAGCTTTAATTTTGTTAGGGTCTACTTTAACACCCTCGTGAGATATAATATGACCCAGATATTCCACCTCTTGTACTCCAAAGAAACATTTGGATGTTTTTGCATATAATTGTTTCTCCTGCAATAGTTTGAGCACCCTGTCAACATGTTCAACATGATCCTTCCAAGACCTGCTGTAGATTAGTATATCATCAAAAAATACTAGCACAAATTTTCTATGAAGGGTTTGAAAATGGAATTCATCAACCCTTGAAATGTAGAAGGTGCATTGGTAAGGCCAAAAGGCATGACCAAAAATTCATAATGACCCTCATGAGTTCGAAATGTTGTTTTCAAAATATCTTTAGTCTTCATTCTAATTTGATGATATCCTGAATGAAGATCTAACTTGGTAAAATAAATTGCTCCATGTAATTCATCCAATAATTCATCAATCACAGGAATGGGAAATTTATCTTTAATGGTGAGCTTATTGAGCTCCCTATAATTCGGACACATGTGCCATGATCCATCCTTCTTGTGTACCAATACTACAGGAGCAGAGAAAGAACTTTGACTGGGTTGAATTATACCTGCCTATAACATTTCTGCAATCATATGTTCAATTTTGCTCTTTTGGACATAAGGATATCTATAAGGCTTGATATTTGGAGGAACACTTCCTGGAATCAAATGAATAGCATGATCATGATCACGAATAGGTCGGAGTCCTTTGGGAGTTTCAAACACCTTCGAATGATTTTCCAATACTTTTTAGAGATCTGCGGAAATGGATGATTTTGATGTTGGGACTTCTAGTGAGCATAGTTGTGCAATTACGCCTGGTTTTTCTTTCTTTAGAAGTTTTTTCATGAAATTAGAGCTTATTATCTTTCCTGGCTTCCCTGCAACACCCCTTCATTCAACTTCCTTTCCTTCTGAATTTTTTTTTAAGAAAATTTCTTGAAAATTAAAAGCTACCATCCCCAAAGATTGTAACCATTGTACTCCTAGTACAACATCAGTACCTCCCATAGGAATGGAAAGCATTGGACTATTCGATACATATTCCCCCATGGTTAGCTTGATATTATGGCATTTTCTAGAGAAATTTATAGTTCCTCCATTTGCAAACATCACTTGACATTCTGGTGTTGTGTATAGAAAACAATTCAATTCCTTGGCTACCTTACAATGAATAAAATTATGGGTGCTACCTGAATAAATCAACACTATTACCTTTTTCTTCTTGATATGTCCTTCTATATTGAGATTTTGAGGAGTGGTAATTCCTACCAATGCATTACACGGTATGGTCAGACTCATTTCTTCCTCTTCTAGGGTTGGTTCCTAGTGTATATCCTCTTCTTATTCATTTTCTTCTTCCTCTTCACAATCTATGTAAAATAATTTCTTCTCAGAAAACTTATGACCTTTAGTGTATTTGCTATCACAACTATAGCAAAGCCCTTTTTCTCTTTTTTTTTCCAATTGTTGTGATGTCAACCTTGTAGGTTGTGGAAATCTAGGAGTAGTAGCACTTCCATATTTATAGAAGTGAGTGGTAGGCTTCCTTGTCGCCATAATTTTACATTCAATTTTCCTCGCCAACCTGAATGCCTTTAAATTACCTATGAAGAGATTGATCCTGTGTTCCTCTAAAAGATTAGTTACCCTTGTATTCAATTTTTGGAAGTCCTCAATGTGCTCCCCCACTGAACACTTTTGTTTGAGATTTATCAATCGGCTAAAGAAAGTGTTGCTCTTTGTATCCTCATAATGTGATATCATTTCTTCCGTAAAAATTGACCAAGTGATAATTTTGTTACGGGAGAAAAGTCATCGATACCATACAAATGTATTTTGTTCTAAATTTAAAGTTGCAATGCATACCTTTTGTGTGCTTTGCACATTATTGAGATCAAAATATTGCTCCATCTGTAGTATCCATGTTACAGGATCCTTTCGATCAAACTTCCTCATATCCATTTTTGGAATATGGTGGTTCTTACCTCCAACATTAGAGTTTATGAAATCATGATTAACATTTATTTTGTTCTCATCATGAGTTTCCTCTGCTATATTTTCACTATTAGGGAATATTTCTTGTATCAAATTTTCCAAACCGTCGATGTCTACTTTTAGATCCTTCTTCATGTTTTCCATGTTGTCTTTCATTTTTTCATCGATCTTAGCTTCCATGTCATCCATCTTAGCTTCCATGCCATCCATATTAGCTTCCAAACCATTCATCTTAGCTTCCACACCTTTCGTCAAACCATCCATCTTAGTTTCCATGCCTTTCTTCAAAACTTCCATTTCATTTTTTGTTTTTCTTTGAAAGAGCGAAATTTGGTGCACTTGCTATTGTAATTTGGATATGTCATGTTGCCATTATTCGTCTTCATGAGTCATAGTAGAGCCTTATAAAGGCTTAATGGGTGTTGAATTCTTTTTAGGGGCCATTTTAGAATCCAATACTGGTATCTATTCTACAATATGCCATTGGAATCAATTCAACTTGATTCTTCAAACAAGACTTATGCAATTTGGAAAATAATACACACCTTTTACTTGCTTTTGAGGAGATGGATATTGAAATTGAATTATCTCTATAATTGCAGAACCTAAATATCTTAAATTCAGCCCCGTATTAGCCCTCTAAAGCTTCTTTCAAATTCCACAGGTCTAATCTGATTTGGATTCTTCAAGACAAAGTTATGTCCAATATCCCACAATGACCCAATTTTGGACTAGTTCAATAGAGTGAACTTGTACGACTTGCCACCTATCATTGTTTCCTCCTTTGGCTCTAAAATTGATAGAAAGAAAACTAAAATCTGTGTACTTATGGCCACTTTTTACAGCATTCCAATCTGATGCCCAAAGAGAGAGCTATGAATATTTTCCCACGATCACCTCTTTGAGATGAAATTCAGAAGCCTTAAAAAGCCCTAACTTCAACAAATCATATCTCCGAAAATGTTGTGAACCAATATCTGAAATTTTTCAAAGATGTTCCTCAGGATTGCGGCTTCGCACTCTAAAAATTTCAACTTCTGAACCTTCGTAGAAAACAACTTATTATGAAAATACCACAATGACCTATTTAGGTTAAATTCAAGAGCCTGCAAAATGACCTAACTTGCACAGATCATATCTCCGAAAATAGTGTGAAACAAGCTTTGAAATTTTGTGACAATGTTCCTCAGGATTTTGGCTTTGTACTCTAAAAATTTCAGATTCTGAAGCTTCATAGAAAAAAAATTATAGTGAAAATTCCACGATGACCTGTTTGGAGCAGCGAAACCCTAGAATCTCAAAGCTCTAATACCAAATGTTGTGAAACCAGCTCCAAAAATAGAAGAAAAGAGATATCAACGACTCAGAAATAAGCCACTTCGAGGGAGAAACCTCCAATACATTATATGAGTGAACAATTCTCGGATGATACAAATTACAAAATCTCCTTTATATATATAGGAGTCCATGAGGCCACAATGTAATCCTAGCCGACCTAACAATAATAATTTAAGGGAACAATAATAACAATATGGGGGTTACAGGGGTACAATAATAATAATAAGGGAGTTACACTAACAACAATAAGGGACTATACTAGTAATATAGGGACCTAACAAAATAAGGGGAATAGGTGAAGGGGAAGGGTTTTTAGCATAGGGGGAAAAGGCTTAAGAAGGGGAAAAGGCAAGAATGAGGGGATAAGGTAAAACATGGGATTTCAGAGTACGAGAGTGTCAGAAGAGGTAAAATGAGAGATAATGGAGAGGTTCAATGGAAAATAATGAAGGCAGTGAGATTTCTGAAAATAAATGATAGTCAAGGAATATTATTTTCCACGGAATGTAAGAAATAAACAGTCATCTGCTGATACTATAAAATACAATAGTCTAACATATGTGACAACTTTTTGGAGTTTCTCCAGGATTTATTGCTGAAATCTAGTGAAACTTTTGTGGTGAAATCTTGATTTGTGTTGTTTAAAGTAGTTTTTTTACTACATATATGGATTCAACAGCCTCAAAAACCAGTAAGGCACTTCTATTGTCAAGGGTTCACCAATCAAACTAACTTGTGATTTCAATGAATCCCTAATAGATTTTAGACGAATTAGATCTAGCAATAAACCAAGAAACTTGTCAAAAAGTCTCACTTATAAACAATATCATTTTATTAATGAATTTTATATCTATAATAATATATTGAGTAATCATGCATCTTTTTAACTTAACAATATCTTTAATAAGTTATTAAAATAAAATTGATATATATATATATATATATATATATTTTTAAAGTGTTTTAGATTTATTATAATATATTAAATAGTATAGTTTTCAAGACGTAGTCGAGTCCAGTTGCTGATAATGTTTATATATATATCTGTGTGTGTGTGTGTGTGTGTGTGTGAATATGTTTTTGATTTGGTAATTAAATATTTATAAATTATAATATTTCAAATAAAAAATTAATCTCACAATTCGAAATATATATATATATATATATATATATATATGGGTTTGTGAATATGTTTTTGATTTGTTTGATTAATTTTTTATGTAAAATTATAATTTATAAATATTTAATTACCAAATTACATGGAAAGATAATTATGGTCAAATCCAGTTTAGATTTTAATATGGTTGGATATTTAGATGTTTTCTTTCAATTATAATTACCTTACTTTATGTAGTTGATTGAACTTAATTTTTCCCCTATTGAAAATATGGCTATGACTAGGCATCTCATATATAAGAAGAGGATATACAACATGGGAGCCATGATGTTCCCTAAAATTATTTCTAACTCTAGAAAAAACCTCTAATTCGAGCTCAAGCTAGGCTAGCATAAGGACGTGATCAAGTGATGAATAGAAAGACATTGGACTTTATTCTAACTAGGTTCTCTCAAGCCCATTATTAAAAGATGTTTCATGTTATATCTATACAAATGAACAAATAAATACATATGCATATATAAATAACAATATAAAAGTAAATAATTATTTATGTATATATAAGGCAATATTTAATATATATATATTATTTATTTTGTTGACGATGATTAACATCTCATATGATTAATATGGTCTATCTTACTTTGAGAAAGTAAGAGATTAATTGAGATTTTTCAACATTTTATTTCTGTGATCAAAAAGAAAGGAGAGAAGGGTTCTTACATGGCAATATTTTTCCAAATTAACAAGTAAAGAAAGTTGGTAGTGTGGAAAATATTTTGGGAATTATATCTGATGTGAGTAAGAGCAAGTGTTTTTCATCTAAAACCCTCTTAGTATCACAAAGGTGATAGACTCTTTCATCCCAAGGTGTTTTGAGAATTAACCAAAGTGGGGTTTCACTTTGGGGAAATTTTGTTTTTTTTGTTAATGCAATCTATGATTACCTTGGAGTCGCTGAATATGGCAATGTTTTCAATATACAGTTGTCTTGAGAACCATAGAAAGCCCCATAGTGCCACTTCTTCCTCTCAGTTGTTTGTACCTACACCAAAGTTCCAGTAGATCTTGTACTGGCATCTTTGATCCAGTTTAATCCATACGCCACAACCATACATACCTTGCTAAGTTTCATCATCGAAGTAACCTGCAGGGTGTGAAATAGTGTATGGCTTCAAATGACGAGAAAGATCCCATGGAGGCAAACCACAAGTATGGTTTCCATTCAATGCCGCCAATGTCGTAGGTGTGGCCTGGACTACATTCGTAGGGGTACCATCGAATATGAGGTGGTTCCTTGCCAGCCAGATAAACCAAGTCAGTATTAGAGGAATCTTGATTTAGGTACCACTCCTTTTCTTCCACCAGTGGACGCATTACTCTAGGTTAGTATACTGTCTATGTTCCACCTACATAATAAGGTAGATATGTGTCCATACCTCAACAACAAAACAACATTGAAAGAACAAATTTAAATTGTAATCCCTTTCCTTCTGGAAGAATCAGCACCAGCCCGGTCCATTCCAACCACATTTGCATCGGTTCTCCCAAGTAAGGTTTTTTTTTCTCCAAATTAACCAGTTGTGTATGATAATTTTGTATGGAATGCATACCTGCCACATTTCAGAAAACCAACAATTCCTATGATGTCTCCCAATGATGGTAAATAATTACATGTATGTGTCCCTTGTTATCACAATTTTATCTCGTAGTGTACCCACCCATGTTATGTATTCCCTGCTCTCTTTCCTGTGTAGACCAACACATCTGATGTTGTCCATGAATTCCTCCAATTATATGGTATCATTGCCCACTAGGCCCAAGTCCACAACATCCATCTAGTAAGGAATTTCATCCCTCTAGTATTTTATAACTTGCTCCAAGTAGAATACCCCCTAGAATGTAATATGAGGAGGAGATCGGCGCTATGTTGATTCACCCCCCGCATGCCTCCAATCTTTTCTCCACTAAATATAATCAGATGTCCATCCCCGAATGACCAACAAAGTCGATGATATAAATCATGCCATATTTTCTAAATCCCTGCCAAATTAAAGAGTCCCGTGACTTTCCCAAGGAGCCTGCCCGATACTAGTGTTCAATGTTCTTCTTCTTAAAATATTTATGAAATATAATGTCTCTCCAAATTCCTGGATTAAATAGGCAGCACCATAAGGATTTGATCGGTAATATCTGTCTAAATATTTGGATATCCAGGATACCACAACCACCCAAGTCCTTTGGCGTGGTGATGTTATCCCAATTAGAGAGGTGATATTTTGTCCCCTCCATCCGGCCAGCCCAGATAAAATGTGCCATCAAAGCACACAATTGTCGAATGGTGGCAACAAGAAGCATATATAATTGTGCCTAGTATCCAACAAGTTGTTGTAAAATTGAGCCAAAACATATAAACCTCCAATGGAAAGGCAACAAAGTGTCCAACATTGTATTTTCCTTCAATATTTTTCCACCAGCCATTGCCAATATTCCACTTTGTAGTTAGTGGGATTAAGTCTGAACCCCAAATATGTAAAATCCACCAATAAATGGAAAAACTTAAAATTGAAGATATCCACAATTTGTTTAATGCACACCATATCACCTATAGAGTATAAAATCAAAGCTTTATGTTCATTTTCCAACATACCTGATGCGTTTCCAAATTGAAGGATGATTTTGTGAAGGTGTTGTCATTGTGGTATGTTTGTCCCCCAAATATTAGGATATCATCCACATATATATATATGTGAAGTCACCACCGAGGCACTAATGTTGATACCCCGAAAGTGACTCGCTTAGAAAACATTATGAATATTGATGCTAAGGTTTTCCATCAACAAAATGAAAAGCAAGGGAGATAGTGAACAACCCTGTCACAGTCCTCACCCGACCCTAAATTTTTTTTATGGAAGCCCATTTATAATAACAACAAGCTGCACAAAATTTATGCAATACATAATCCACCAAGTGATTTGTACTGATAAACCAATTTTAGTAAGGATGAGATGAATAAATTCCCAATCAACACAATCGTATGCCTTGCATAGGTCAATCTTCATGGAAAGTGCCTCCATTTTCCGAGTATGAATTGTATGTATGGTCTCCTGCGATATGGCGATGACATCATGGATCAACCTATTATGGAGGAAACTGAATTTCTCCTTGGAGATGTGGAAAGATAGAGTAGACTTAATTCGTTCAGTGATAATATCTAAGATGAGCTTGTATGTTATATTACAAAGTGATATGGGGTGAAATTCCAAAAAGGAGGCAGGAGCCGACCCTTTTGGAATAAGTGTGATAAATGTGGAGTTTATAGCACCCAAGATATAGACATGCACATGTAAATTCTCCACCATCTTGATTAAGTCATGTGCTAATATATCATAATAATCAATAAATAATTCCACTTTCCAGCCATCTGACCCTAGAATTTTATCCCGCGCAAAGGATTTCAATACCTTAAAAACCTCCTCCGATGACACCGCCATGTATGTCGTGATCAGGAGCTCAAATTTTAGCTCAAAACTCAAAGTTATCAGAATGATGTGAAACCTAAATGACCGCATAGTGCTCGTTGTCTTGATTCCAATTCACTTCGTTTTACACGAAAGGGACTCTGTATGCTCTCGGAAACTCGATTTGTTCACTTTGATAAACAAGAAAATTTTGTGCAGGGATGACAGGGATGCTGACTAGGTATCCGCACAGTCTAGTCAACAAAAAGACATATTCCAAGGAATATTCCTTGCAATATTCTTGGAATATTCCCATAGGTGGAGCATTCAGAGGATGACAAGTGTCAGCATATTATTTGTTGTTGGCATTGAGTTGGACCAATGAGGTCACGACACATGGCAAGCCTGGAGGCCACTACGTGCCCTAAAAATTTTTGGTAAAAATTTTAGGGAGGAGGCACCAAGGTTTGACCCCACGACCTCCCACAATAAAATGCCATGCCTTACCACTCTGCCCGCATGTTGGTTCTCAACCACTATGGGATTGCACATTTATTTAAAGTGTATATTGTTTAGCGATGCGGGGGAGAGGGGGCCAACACCCAACATATATAACCAAAGCCCATAACCATCGGCGGATCTAAACACAAATGAAAATTTTTAGTATTAAAACCGTGGTTAATTAACCTTAAACCATATTTATTAACGTTAATCCAGGATTACCACTAATCACAGGTTCTAAGCACTAACTGTAGTTAATTAGTGCTAATGCGCTTAGTTAAAATTAAACCAGATTAACATGGCGGTCTACCAAATCTGGTAGAACTACCAGTTTAACTCCAGTTAACTGTAGTTTTCCAGATTTGGTGGAGTTTTTCTAGGTGAAATGGGCAGAAGTCATAACTAAGGCAGTTTTCGACCAAATCAGGTGCAAAAAGAGGCTAGATAGCCATTCTTGTTCATTCTGGAATCAATGATGTAGGTTTCAGAAGGAATGGAGCACTTCTAGATGGGATTTTTCCAGCTTGAAGTTTAAGGATGCTTAAGGCCATCACAGATTTAGGCCATATCTGCTCCATCTGGGGACCAATTGAAGAACAAGAAGAGGCTAGATAGTCATTCTTGACCATTCTAAGTTCATTGGAACAAGTTTCAAAACCATTTGAGCACTTCTGGATGGGTTTATAGCAAAGTGAAGAAACGTGTTGAACCAATTCTTGGAGGATTTTGAGATGGAGATGATTTTGCAGGGGTCTTGCAGCCTCCATATGTTTGTAGCAATGTTGTAGCTATTTCTCGTATTTTCTCTTTATGTATTTTAGAGAAAATGATTGTTTATGTACTTGTAGTGTTTTAGTACATGTTGATGCTATTTCAAATTGGAATAAGGTATCTTAATGCAAGATTCCCATGTGTTGTTGATAGTCGCATGCTTGACTGTAGGTCAACAAGTGCAAGGTAAAAGTAAACTTTGTATGAGTTGTTTCTTTGTAGGAGAAACTTAAATTTTCAGTTTAGCACTTTGATGTACTCTTCATGTTGAGAATGAATCATGCCTTCAAAGATGATTCAAGGAGATGTATCCTATGCGGGGTGAAATCCTTCAAAAATGAACTGTGTATTATTTTTTGATGCATATTTCCATTCAGTGTTTGATGATTTCATGTTTTAAAACTTGTTCATGGAATTACTGTAAGAAATACACTTAAAAGAAACTCTTGGAACAACATGTTTTTCTATTTAAATACTATGCACATAAGAAGCAAGCATGTTTATATTATGAACGGGAACTTAGAAAATCATTTAATAATACTCCTCCATTCAAATCAGTTGGTATTAGAGCTACAGGTTTATTGTTAGCTCGTGTTGCTTTGTGCAAAGAGGGTTTGACTATTTGCAAGGTGAAAATTTTTACAAGGTTGAAACTCTGGAGAGGAGAAGTAAAACTTGTTGGTGCATATTCCCAAGTTGGAACAAGGAGAATGAGGCTGGAGTTTACACAATATCCACCTCAAGTTTCACCTCTAGAGATTCCTGAGGCTTCAGTAAGCATGTCTCTAGGAGGAGAGTCTACAAGACTAACAAAAGATGAAATCTTCAGAAAGGCTTTCTGGGACATGTCAAGGATGGTGAATTTCCTGTATGAAGAGAGGAACTCACAACTGCAAGGTGAAGGCTCTATAGCTTCAAGAGAAGAAGGTTCTCCCACAAATGAATCATCCTTTGAAAGACACAGCAGAGGTAGTGGGCCCAAGCTCTTGGAAAGAATGGGTAGCAAAAAGCAACTCCAAGAGCTAAAGGAAAAAATTTTGGCTCTTCAAATGGAGAACATGGAGTTGAGAAGATTGTTGGAAAAAGCTGAAGAGGAGAAGAGGAACATGTTTTTTTTAATGCAACAAGTTCTTGATGAGAAAATTGCAAAAAGCTCTACTCCCCTACCAGCAAAGGAAACCTCTAAAGGTATGCAAGCATGTGGTCATTATGAAAATAGCGATGTTGCATGTGATTTTTTCAAAATTATTCAAAAAACACACCACATGTGTAATATCCCAAATAGGAAATGGAAATCAATACAAAGAAACATAAACAAAAACTACAAAAAATAGAAGCATACACATAACACACTGTAAATAGACTAGAGCAGCTGAGACATTCTATTATATTTTCTGAAATGAGGAAAAAGTACAAAGTGTGCTTAGAATGATAGCACCTTAGCCTGCTCAAGGTAGGCTGGAATGATATGTCCCTCCCTTATCATAATATCTTCTAAATATTTTCTCTGCGTTGCTCCTCCTCTATGTAGTCCTGTAGAAAATGTTACTGCTCACTGGAAAGGGACTGCAATATGGGGTTGCATTGCTACTCAAAAAAATTTGAAACTCAGACACCAGTCTCTCCTCCAAAAACCCAGAAAAACCCAAAAATTAATTTCGGAATGGCTGACCCTGGAAATTCACCCTTTTGTGATGGTTACACTCTCCTGTTGGGTACATTGGCCTCTGTGATAAAAATGATAGAAGAAGGACCTCCAAATATCCAAGGGACTCAACTATGGAAGGGTTGATCCCCTCACAAGCCCCCAGACTGAAATCTGACAAAGTTCCTCCTCTCCCAGAGCTGCTCTCCTCTATGACTGTGTATTCCCATAGAATACTACGCTGCCTTGGAGGTGACTGTGTAATCCGGTGGCTGAAGCAGTGAATTTTCTCACAAAAACTGGTGGAATGGATGCTCTCCTGAGCGGGCACTCGAAGTCCTCCGAGGACGAGGTCAGGATCTTTGCTCGGAGACACCCTTGTGCTAAACAACACTGTAGACTCAGATAAACAACTTAAGCGTGCTCTATTCTTGATAGACAGAAAATCATGAGATGTAAGAATGAATCAGAAAGGTTGCTTCCATCCCTTTTTATGCTTGTGAACCCTACATTCCCTTGGTCCCACCAATGTTGCAATTTCCATCTTTCCATGTTGTACCTTGTTGCGTTGCCTCTCTCATGCTGCCTGGCTCCATGCTCCCACTGCGATGTCCTAAGTGCCTCCTCTCCAGTGCTATGACTTGGCCTCATGGGCCCTCTTCATATTTTAATTATTTTTCCCAGTGACTTTAGGAAAGTGATTTTATTGTAATTTTTTATTCATGGGTCACCTCAACCCTTTATTTCCTGCTAAACTTTAGAAAAGCAAAAATTAACCAAAAATGAATATTCCAATTAGTTGTCTATTAATTGGGAATATTACAGTCCTCCCTGCCAAAATGTTGCTTGTCCTCAAGCAACTGAAAATATGGATGTTGTAGGATCTTCTCCCCCTTCCAAATGGCATCCTCATCTGGAAGGTTCCTCCACCTGATCATATATTCGTTGACTATCCTGATCCATAGTTGTCTCTCTCAAGTGTCTAGAATGGCTTCTGGCTGTAGCACCAAGTCACCCTCATCATCTGTAGGTGGGAGCTCCATAGTGGCAGTCACCTACTGCCCCAGATATTTCTTCAAGCATGATACATGGAAGATGTTATGGATCTAGCTCCCCGCTGGTAGCTCTAGCTCATATGCCAACTCACCAGCTTGCCTAATCACCCTGTATGGCCCATAAAAGCAAGGTTTGAGCTTCTCTACTCCCTTCTGATTCAGTGTGGACAATTTGTATGGCTGAATATGGAGGTAAACCAAATAATCTACCTCAAACTGTCTCTCTATGCGGCCTCTATCTGCATACAACTTCTGCTAGTTCTGTGTTATGACCAGGTTATACTTGAGAGCTCGGAGGATGTCTTGGCTCTCTTGGATCCAATATTTGGCCCTTGGGGCATTTCTTGTTTCAAACATAACATCAGAAAAATTTAGAGCATGATATCCATACAAATCATAAAATAGAGACATATCAATCGACATATGGAATGTCATGTTGTAGAAGTATTCCCCCAAGTGGAGCTAATGCAACCATTCCTTCTACTGCCCCAAGACATAGTTTCTCAAGTAGCCATCCATCAACTTTTTCACTATCTATGTATGTCCATCCATTTGTGGGTTATAACAGGCACTGGGTGTCAACTCAATGCCCACCAAATAGAACAAGTCCTGCCAAATTCCGCCCATGAACTGGTTGTCCCGATCACTAACTATGGTCTTTGGGAGACCATGTAGCCTGAAACAATCCCGAAAGAACAACTAAGCCACCTGCGAAGTTGTGTGTCATGCATATATGGCGAAAAAGTGTCCATACTCTGTCAGTCGATCCACAACTACAAAGATGTAATCCTTGCCCTACACCATGGGAAACCCTGTGATGAAATCCATGGATATGCTCTCCCATTTCCCCTCTAGAATAGGAAGCGATTGTAGCAAACCCATAGGTTGAATCAACTCTCCCTTGTTCTTCTAGAAAACCTCGCACTCCCTGACATGTCGTAGTATGTCCTCCTTGAAGCCCCTCCATGAGAACCTCTTCCGTATGGCCCTGTAATTCTTGGTGAACCCCTGATGACCTAAAATTGGTGAGTCATGGTCTTCACACAAGATCTTCTCCCCGATCTGGGAGTTGATTTTCAAATAAATACTATCCCGGTAATAGATGACTTCATCCATCACCCAATACCTATCGTCTGTCACCTATCCATCCAACACCTCATAAGAAAAACGGTCATTGGAATACTCCATGAACATCTAGGCTCTCTAATCTGCATCAGGGCTCATCAACGACAACATTGTTGGCCTCCGTGACAAGGAATTTTCCACTAAAATTTTCTTCCCCTTGACATACTCATTGCCAAATTCATAGGCCTAGATTTGTATGACCTACTTATGTTGTCTATCCTACAACTATTTCCACTCAAGAAAAAAATAGAGACTGTTGTGGTTATTCCTCACCCAAAATATGTTGCCCACCCGGTATTGCCGAAACTTGGCCAATGCATGCATGATGGACAACATCTCCTTGTCATATATCTGGTATAGTCTCTCATGTAGCCATAGCTTTCAAATCTCGAAAGCGATAGGATGGTCTCCCTGCATCAATACTGCTCCTACACCCTCTCCTAAAGCATCACACTCTAGCATAAAGGGATGCATGAAATTTGGAAATTCCAACACTGGATAGATTCTCATCACCTCCTTAAGCCTGTCAAAGTCCCTATGCACAGCATCAGTTCATCCACAAGCCCCCTTCTTGGTGAGGTTCGTGAGGGGTGCTGCAAGCTGTGAAAATCCCTTGAATTTTTTTTTGTAGTAGGTGTATATGCCTACAAACCCCTGAAGTTCTGTCACATTCTTTGATTCCGGCCAATCCCAGATGGCCCAGATCTTCTCCTCATGGACTCTTACCCCATCCACTCTAATGATATGCCCCAAGTAGAGCATCTATGTAAGCCCAAACTTGCATTTGGATAGCTTAGCATAGAAATTTTTCTCCTCCAAAATACAAAGTACAACCTCAATATGCTACAAGTGCTCCTCTCATGTGCGGCTTTAAATGAGAATGTCATCAAATAATACCATCCCATACTTCCTCAGCTGACCATGGAAGATGTGGTTCATACAAGACTGGAATGTGCCCGAAGCATTGGTCAACCCGAAGGGCATCACCAAGAACTCAATGTGGCCATAGTGGTATTTGAACGTAGTCTTGGGTACATCCTGGTCCCTCACCTTGATCTAATGGTACCTCGTCCTCAGATCTATCTTCGAGAAGAAATTTGATCCCCTCATCTCATCCATCAACTCATCAATCTTGGGGATGGGGTAATGGTTCTTCATGGTTTTCTTGTTTATCACCCTGTATTCGATGCACATTTGCAATGTACAATCCTTCTTCTTCACCAAGACCATGGAAGAAGAAAAGGGACTAGTATTGGGCTCGATGTGCCCCAATGCAAAGAGCTCATGTATGGATCGCTCAATCTCATCCCTGCAGGCTTTGGGGTGCCTATAGAGGGTGGTAATCATTTCCTGGATCCCCTGCTCTAGCTCAATAGCATGCTCAAATCCCCTATCTAGTGGTTGCCCTCATGGTATGTCCCCAAAAATCATGGAGTAATGGTCCAATATAGACTGTACATCGGGATGCACTGGCTATCCTGTAGGTCCTGCCTCCGAAATATGCAGCTCCACTGCCCACTCTACATCTCCCTTTCGGAAATCTGCCTCCATCTGGTGTGCCGAGACTATCTAGGGAGGTTATGTGTGCATGCCTCTAATCATCGCATGCTTCCCACTCTTCTTCTCCATCCACTCCATCGCAAATTTCTTCCAATTTGTAGTGACCTTGCCAAGCGTGACAAGCCACTGCACACCCAATACCACAATTGTATCTGGGATGTCGACCACAAATAAATGATCTGTCATGGTGTATGTCCCCATGGTCACTGCTAATGTTGGAACATATTGCATGCACTGCATGGTCCTAGCACCTAGAACTAACACAGAGAACCCATAAAACTCTTTTTTGGTATGCCTCTCTGTTGTAATAGTTGGGCATTAATGAAGTTATGTGTGGCCCCGCTGTCCACTAACACTGAAATACACTACCCCTGGACCATGCCTCGCACTGTCAGCATCAAATACTTTAGAACTCCCCACAAAGATGAAAGGACTCCTCTGGTGGGTGAAAACGTTGCTCCTACTGCTGCTGGGGGTAGTGGTGGTGGTGGATGATCTCCTCCTAGTGCACCAGCACTAGAATATCCCTCCAGCTCCTCATATGCCTCTTCTTCTCCCTCACTGTCAAATAATACCTCAATGTAATGTGCCTTCCCTGTGGCAGAACGATGAACCGGTGCCCATGGTTCCTGGCAAGTAAAGTATAACTTCCTTCATCTCAAGTCTCTCTGGGTATCATCATCCAATGGCCCTCGGCCCTTCTTCCCCCTTGGGGGTGGAGCTCTCATGACTTTCCCCTTCTGTTGGAACGTTGGTTTGTGGGGAAAATGAGATCTCATCCTTAGCAGGGCATCCTACAATTACCTAGTCCTCCCTACTGCATCCTACAGCGTAGTAGGCCTAGTGAATCTGACTAGCCCACACAATGGTTTTTCCAACCCATCAATAAACATATACACCCTATTGGCCATGTAAAAGTTTGGCACCATCACTAAAAGTTTAAAGAACTCAGAAATGTAAGTTTTCGAGCTTCCTAACTGCTTGAGCTTAGTCAAATCAACGAAGTGTTCCTTGGGATCCTTCCGGTCAAATCTCTCCAATAACATTTGAGTGAATTCTGCAGCATTTCCACCTTGATAGCCTCTACCTCCACCATTTGGTTCAGCTGAAAATAGATATCCAGCTTCTCCACCCAAGCCTTAGCTGAAAACTTTGATGATCCATCAAAGGTGGGAAAGAAAAATATGCCCAC
Source organism: Pinus albicaulis (assembly GCA_034641835.2). Taxonomy (NCBI): domain Eukaryota; kingdom Viridiplantae; phylum Streptophyta; class Pinopsida; order Pinales; family Pinaceae; genus Pinus; species Pinus albicaulis. The sequence goes on from CM076569.1 coordinate 488,251,359, forward strand.
GAAACATTGTAGGTCATTCCCCTGCATGTACCCTCCTCCTCTATTCTGGTTGCAGGGTCTTCTATTTTTCTTAAGCTGGAAAAAATCGTTAAAGGTGAGGGCCTCTCCAAACTCCCGCCCATATGACTCATACCCTGCAAAATATTTCACGTAGTGAGCCACCTCTAGCTCCTAGGGTCCTCATGTTCCTACTCCTCAAGTTAATAAAGTAGGGATGGTGGAATGTGGGGGAGTGCGTAGCCCCATATGCTACATAGCGTTCTCCAAAACATGGTGAGAAGTATCAAAACCTTCTCTGCTATGAAACTCCCTTGGAATATCATGATGTTTGTTCTCTCTAACAATATTCTGCCCCATTTCCTCTATCTTTCTGGAAAGCTCCTGTACATATTTCAAGAGGAGGTTACCAAACTCCTTCCTGTCATCTATCTCATCTTTCATTGGTACCTTCCCTTTGTCTTCCTCAATCGAAACACTGTCCTCTTCTGCAGCTGTGATTTTGAGCGTACGCTCTTTGTCCCTCTACCTTCACTTCTGGAAAGTAATGAACTCTCTGTCTTTAGGTGTCATAGACTGATTGCTCCATAGGCAGAGCCAAGTCTATGAGCTCTGATACCAGTGTAATATCCCAAATGGGAAATGGAAAACAATACGAAGAAACATAAACAAAAACTACAGCAAATAGAAGCATACACATAAAACACTGCAACCATTTTATTATATTTTTGAAATAAGGAATAAGTACAAAGTGTGCTCAGAATTATTGCACCTTGACTTGCTCAAGGTAGGTTGCAATGATCTCTCCCTCCTCTATCAGAATCTCTGCTCTGCGATGCTCCTCCTATAAGTAGTCCTGTAGAAAATGCTAGTGTTAGATGGAAAGGGACTGCAAGATGGGGCTACTCTGCTGCTCGGAAAATTATGAAACTCGAACATGAGTCTCTCCTCCAAAAACCCATAAAAACCCAGAAAGGAATTCCAGAATGGTTGACCCCAGGAATTCACCCTCTTGGGATGACTATGCTCTCCTGCTGGGTATGCTAGCCTCTATGATGAAAATGTTGGAAGAAGGGCCTCCAACTATCCAAGGGACTCAAATATGGAAGGGATGATCCCCTCAAAAACCCCCTGATAGAAATCTCACGAAGTTCCTCCACTCCTGGAGCTGCTCTCCTCTATGACTTCATATTCCCCTGGGAGACTGCGCTTCCTTGGAGGCGACTGCGTAATCCTATGGCTGAAACAATGAAGCTGCTCTTAAAAACTAATGGAATGGCTCCTCTCCTGAGCAGTCATTTGAAGTCCCCTAAGGACAAGGTTTGGATTTCCGCTCGGAGACACCCTTGTTCTAAACAACATTGTAGACTCAACTAAACAACTTAAGCATGCTCTAGTATTAATTGACAGAAAATTAGGAGATGTAAGAATGAATGAGAAAGGCTGCCTCCATCCCTTTTTATACTTTTGAACCCTACATTCCCTTGGGCCCACCAATGTTGCGATGTCCCTCTTTCCATGTTGTCCCTTGTTGCGTTGCCTCTCCCACATTGCCATTGTGCTGCCTAGCCCCACGTTGCCACTACGTTGTCTTAAGTGCCTCCTCTCTTGCGTTGTCACTTTGCCTCATGGGCCCCACTTCACCTTTTAATTATTCTACCCAATGACTCTAGGAAAGTGATTTTATTCTAATGTTTTATTCATGGGTCCCCTCACCCCTTTACTTCCTGCCAAACTTTAGAAAAGCAAAAAATAACCAAAAATGAATATTCCAATTAGTTGTATACTAATTGGGAACATTACAACATGCCAGTGACTGAAAGTGGATGGATTGAGTAATCTACAAGTTGGCCTTCATCATCATCATCATAGGGTGAGAATGTGAATGGTAAGCTTAAAAAAGTTATTCATATTTCTAGTACTACTTTTTCTACCCATGTACATAATAATACCTTTGTAGAATTTGAGCAACATACCAAGGGCATAGGTATGAGGTTTCTCTCCGATATGGGCTACGAAGGTGGAGGCCTTGGCATAAATGGTCAAGGGATTACCAATCCTATTTTGGTTGAGGAAAGGAAAAAATACATGGGGTTGGGTTATGGTCACCATGAGTATGGAGAGTGCTCTAAAAATACCGCATCAAGCCTCCAAGAAGGATATTTCATCACCAAGAGAAGACCATCATAGCAGTAGCACTAAAGACAGGTATAACTCTCAAGAGGCTTATTATTAAGAAAAACATGGTGATTTTGATTATTTGTTGGAGAAAATTCCTTGTACTTTTTGTGAATGTTTTGAACATTGCATGGCTATATGTGAGCAATGTATGCTAATGGTTAAGAGGATGGGCCAAATTTTGGGCATCAAGAATATCGACTCCCTTTCACAAGAGAGAACTTCTATGTCTGTGAACACGAAGAAGTTCTTTCGTGTTCATTGCCAAGTGCATGGACATGATATTGAACGTTTTTGGAAGCTACATCTGGAACTTCGTTCGAGGAAAGGTAAAAGGGTTATGTCACATGATTCAAGGGAGACAAAAGGTAGCAAAAATGGTTCTTCACAATCCTAAGCTACCTCGTCGAGACAAGATGGTGCAAAAAGAGAACTCACAAGCCTAGGAGAGGCAAGATTGGGTAGAATTCTTGTAGAGTTGTTTTGAAAGTTTTGTAGTTACTTGTTATCATTGCCTTTCGAAGGAACTTTTGTAAAGTTAAAATTATTATCTCTATGTTTAGATAGTAGATGTTGTTTTCTTTGATGTAATTTTTTTAGCTTTAGAGTCCACATATTTATGGACTTTGTGAATGTACAAATTGTCATTCAGAAATTGTCTACTTGTTGTCTCATATTCACTGATACAATTATTCGTGTTGAAACTTGTCTGAATGAATCTTGTTGTTAAGATTGTTTAACGATAACTATGTTTTGCAGGGAAAGCCAAACATCATGAAAAAATTTGCAGAAAAGTACTTATATGTACAAACTTAGTTTGAAGATGCCAAATCAAGTTGATTCGTTTCTGATCTCCAGGATGGCATCAATTTTGTCTTCAAGAGAGAAGCTTCAAGATGAAGTGTTTTTTGGAGCCGTGTAAAGATGAGTTTTAAGAGAATATTCAGATTCCACTTGTCATTGTTTTTTCTACAACAACGATAAGAATTATGGCTCAATTCTTAACAGAACCACAGATCTTCGTGAGGAAGATAAATGAAGTGCCTTGATTGGGGCTTGATGGGCACCAATTGAAATTTTAACATTGCAATTGAGTTTTGGGATATTTCTGAATTCTGACTACTTCAATTTGATAACTGAAAGTTTTCTTTTGGATACCAAAAGATTTCAGTGGGGAGGTATGATCAGGAGCTCAAATTTTAGCTCAAAAAAAAAAGTTCTTGGAATGGTGCAAAACCTGAATGACGACGTAGTGCTCATCGTCTTGATTCCAACACACTTCGTTTTGTGTGAAATGGACTCTATATGCTCCTGGAAACGCGATATGTTCGTTGTGCTAAAGATGCAAATTTTTTGCAGGGATGACAGGAATGTTGACTAGGCATCCGTATAGTACAGTTAGCAAAAAGGCATATTCCTTGGAAAATTCTCACATGTGGACCATTCAATGGATGACAAGTGTTGGCATCTTATTTTTTGTTAGCATTGAGTTGGATCAATGAGGTCACAACACGTGGTAAGCCCAAAGGTTTCCACATGCCCTAATAATCATTGGTCAAAATTTTAGGGCTTAGGCACTGGGGTTTGACCCCGCGACCTCCCACAAGAAAATGCCATGCATTACCACTCTACCTACATGTTGGTTCTTAACCATTATGGGATTGCACATTTATTTGAAGTGTGTGTTGTTTATCGATGAGCGGGAGAGGGGGGCAGCCCCCAGCGCATAGAACCAAAGCCCATAACCAACAATGGGGCTAAACAAAAATGCAAAGTTTTAGTGTTAAAACCATTGTTAATTAACCTTAAACCATATTTATTAACGCTAATCCATGATTAGCACTAAGCACAGGTTTTAAGCGGTAATCACAGTTAATTAGCGCTAATGAGATTAATTAAAATTAAACCATATTAACTTGGTGGTCTGCCAAATCCGGTGGAACAACCTGTTTAACTCTAGCTAAGTGTAGTTTGCCACATTCGATGAAGTTTTTCTAGGTGAAATTGGCATAATTCATAACTAAGGCAATTTTCAACCAAATTAGGTGCAGAAAGAGGTTAGATAACCATTCTTGGCCATTATGGACTCAATGGTGTAGGTTTTAGAAGCAATTGAGCACTTCTAGATGGTATTTTCCCAGCTTGAAGTTTAAAGATGCCTAGGGCCACTAGAGGGTTAAGCCATATCAGCTTCACCTAGAGACCAATTGAAGAACAAGAAGAGGCTAGATAGCCATTCTTGGCCATTATGAGTTCATTGGAACAATTTTCATAACCATTTGAGCACTTCTGGATGGGTTTCTAGCAAAGTGAAGCCTATGGGTGCTATGGAAAACTAGCGTGTTGAACCAGTTCTTGGAGGATTTTGAGATGGAGATGATCTTGCAGGGGTCTTCCAGCCTCCATATGTTTGCAACAATATCATTTCCAACAGTTCTGTAGCTATCTCTCATCATGTATGTTTATGTTTTTTAGAGAAAAAGACTATTTATGTACTTGCAGTGTTTTAGTACATGTTGATGCTCTTTCAAATTGGAATAAGGGATCTTGATGCAATATTCCCATGTGTTGTTGATAGTTGCATTCTTGACTATAGGTCAGCAAGTGCAAGGTAAAAGAGAACTTTGTAGGAGTTGTTTCTTTGCAGGGGTCTTCCAGCCTCCATATGTTTGTAGCAACAACCTTTGTTACATTGTTGTAGCTATTTCTCATTGTTAATCTTTACGTGTTTTAGAGAAAAAGATTGTTTATGTACTTGTAGTGTTTTAGTACATGTTGATTCTCTTTCAAATTGGAATAAGGGATTTTGATGCAAGATTCCCATGTGTTGCTAATAGTTGCAAGTGCAAGGTAAAAGAAAACTTTGTAGGAGTTGTTTCTTTGTAGGAGAAACTTACCATTTCAGTTCAGCACTTTGATGTACTCTTCATGCTGAAACCTTGAGCATAATGAGAATGAATCATGCCTTCAAAGCTAATTCAAGAAGATTTAGCCCAGGAGGGGTGAACTCCTTCAACAATGGATTGTGTATTGTTGTTTTATGCATCTTTCCATTTAGTGTTTGATGATTTCATGATTTAAAATTTCTTCATGGAATTACCATAAGAAAGATACTTGAAAGAAACTCTTGGAATAACCTATTGTTTAGTTTAAATCTTATGCACATAAGAAGCAATCATGTTTATATTCTGAAGGGGAAATTATCAAACCATTTACTAATAATCCTCCATTCAGATCATGTAGTGTCATTTTGTGCAATATTAAACATCTGGGGGAATTCCACTAATGCCCATAATTCATCATCAATATGGTCCCCCGGACGCTTTCGAAATAATGACCCAAAATGTCGAACAACCTCTTCTTGGATCTCTGTCATAGACTGTACCTATTGACCCTGTGCAGTCCTCATTTTTGAGATATTATTTCTTTTTCACCATTGGTTAGAAAAATTGTGAAAATATTTAGTATTTTGATCACCCTCATGTAGCCAAATCCCACGGTTCTGAAGCCGCCATGTCTGATCCTGTATCAATAGGATATGTCTCTTTCTGCCCTCCAACATTTTAATTTTGTCCCATATATCAGCTGGTTGGTCATGTTCATCGAGTAAATGGATGGCCTCCCTAATTTCCTGTATAATGTCAGCAAGTTCCTTAATTAAACATTGTTTTTTTCCCTCTCGTAGGTCCTTACTTTTCTTTTCAGCCATTAGAGTGTATCCGACATGTGTGCCATAGGAGAAGTGGAAACCCCCTCGTGCCATGGTATTCCAATGTCCCATAACAAGTCTGGATCCTCCAACGAAGATCCATTAAACTTGAAGGGAATCCCCTTGTTGGGTCTATCCACCCCCCAATTCCATACAATATGGGGATGATAAAAAATTAGGACATCCACCACCCAGGATCTAACAAAACCCAAAAGTTTGAGGAGATTCTCAGGGAGCGTGAAACAATCGAGTCTTTTCGCAATATAGCCAGCACCAGATCATCCATTATACCAATTCGGGCATATTTTGGAAGGATAAATATCGTAGAGGTAATTTGAATCAAAAAGATCATTGAGGTAGTCCTCCATGGGGTCACTACGACTCCACAATCCCTAGTGTTCCTGCTCATATATGGTGGCATTATAATCCCTCCCCAGAACCAAAGATCCAATTTTTCAAATGTCACAGTCAGGAATGTGACGCCAGAAAATGAGTCGGTTTGAGTAACGAGCATATAGGTTAAGGAAGTATATACGCTCGGAGAGGCTGCGAACATAACTAGACAATAAAATCCTAGCAAATAATTTATAAGCCTTGAAATGTGCAAGTTGTGGATCCCAGAGAGCTACGAGTGCACCAGATAGTCCATGTGAGTCCAATAAAACAACATGCCAATGTGGGAACATGTCGCCAAAGTATGACTAAACCCGTTCTATAAAAGTGATGGTTTCCTGACAGAGAACTAAGTAAGGACAACATGTGGTAAGGAATTTTTTAGGGATAAGATTTTCAAGTGGTCCCCCAAGCCATGCAGATTAATGGAAATACAATTCATTATGGGCGCCCCTTGTTAGGAGAGAGTGCTCTAAGGACCTGGTTGAAAATAGTTGAGATGGATGCAGAGATTCTCCAGGTCAAGGAAGGGAGAAGCCTTGTTCGCCACTGACAACTAATGTTTTCCCCGCCCATTACAACCACCCTTTCGGTGAGTAGTGACGTTTTTGGCTGATTGTGGGAAAATTGAAATGGGAGGGAGAGAGTCGGTGGCATGTGGATGGATATTGGAGCCAAATCCTTGGTTGGGTTTTGTAAAAAGAAGCCCAGGTTGCTACCCACCAAATTATTGGGGGACAGTGGCTCAATGAGTAGGGTAGGGGAAGTCAGGGGTGAATAGACAAGGGGAGATGGTAATGGGGCCACATATGGAGTAGCGAAAGGAATGGATGGGATATCGGATGGACCATGAGAGTCATCATCAATACGGGGATGACCCGCTGCCCAATGGGATTCAGATAAACCACCACTAGTAGTAGATGAAGTAATAAGATTTAGGGACATAGTGCGTCGCAGATGGGGGGACAAATGGAGTGGTTCATGATCGACAGGGTGAGGAGAAAGACATGGGGGAGGAGTGAAATTTTTTATATGAGATCTGAGGTATAACTTAGGGGAAGAATCAATACCTACAGGTTCCCGTGATGCCGAAGAGGATTTTGGTCTAGAAATTGGTGACAAAGTGTTTCGTCTGTCTGATGTGGTTGACGATGACCCCGTTGTCTGAAACATTGTGGACAGGTGTTGAGGATATGTCTTGTGTTATGGCAGAGAAGGCAACGAAATGGGACACACCAATAGTCCAAACTTTTTCTATGGACAACATATTCCCATGCGAGATAATTTTTTGTTGGAATTCCATTCACGAAATCAATCTCCACCAGAATCCATGCAATACATTTATCCAACTGACCAATTGCTAACAGTACATGGTGCGTCGAAAACTCCAACGGGAGTCCAGGTAACTTGACCTAGAAAATATGGTTCATGGGCGTCTCACGATTAGGGTTGAAACCATTATACCAGGAGTGTAGTGAGAGGAAGCATCAACCACGAACCCATGGAATGGCAAGGATGCGAGTGACATCCTCCGGAGACATGATATGGAAACTGAACCAATCGTTTATCAGGCGACAGACTTTTGGCAGATAGCCAAGGAGATATGCCCACTGCCCATCAACCCAGTCTTGCATGTCACAGTCCTTTTCACGATCAAATACCACCTGCCAATGAGTGCCTGCTTCCTCAGGTTGGCCACCCGATCTCAAATAAAATCGTATCCAAAGCTGAGAAGTTTGATATCTGAAACAGGTCGATGAGGTTTTGCATGCTCCTTTTGTGTCCAGGTCTTTTTTATTGCATGATGTTGTTCACAGTCTATTTGTGCGCCATCTATGTAGCTGGAGAATTCGGGAATACTGGTCGATCGTACAACCACGTGTACCTTGAGTAAATATCTTATTCACATATACTGCAACACACATAGCCTCGATAATTGCCTCCTGTCCAAGTCGTCTGCCTCGAAAGAGGCTAGGTATTCCTCAATGTGTGACATCACGTACCTGCGAAATCGGAGGAAATATGAACTCGAAGAAAGAAAAGTGATAGGATTGTGAGACCGCGTGAAAATTTCACCTCGAGAATGTTCACCAGATCAAGTGATTCCCCACAATCAACTGACATGTGAAGTAATGTACCCAAAAAGGTATCATGTTCCCCAATGAGGGAAATCCAAATTGGGCACAGGGAGACAATTAAGGGAAATATCTCCGAGGAGGATCAAGGATCAAGTTCAGTTCAATACCAACAGGGCCACATACAACCCAACATTAATGCCTATCACATGGTAATTCGAATTTGGTGTTGCCCGTTGCAAGTTCCTTGAATGATATACCTTCATGTCGAATGTAATAGCTCGTACCCAATATGAGGGCTGACTCCACCATGCTAATACGCCAATGTGGGAATGAGTAGATTGGTCCCAACCGTCAGTAGATAAAAATACCGCCACCGTCCAACAACAACAGCAGTAGCATCCATAGAGGTGCCACCACCTATGGTTGAGTCCAAAACCAACATTTTTACATGCGGGAGAGATAATGAATGAATCTAGCCATTTACAATCTCCACATCAGCCGCAAGAAAATTTTCAATGAACCTATGCAAATGCCGACTCATCGTGGTAGTGCACATGCCAAATTTATGTCTTACTAGTGTGAAAAAAACACGAAGAGATAGTGACCTCCCAATCTCATAGCAAACACGCCAGAGTCACAGTAGGGATGTAGTCATTATCAGTAAAAGTAAGAACAAAAATAAAACTACAGCCGGTCATACACTGCTTGTAATACCGATTGACTCCTCTTATTACGATGTGTTGTGATGAAGCGCCAGCTCATAATTTCGTGGAGAGAAGTTTGTGTTCCAAAAGGCCAGTCTGGTTTTAGATTTTCGGTTGTTGCACAGATAATTTAACTTTCAGAGACAAATTACCTGTTTAGCGCTGTGTTTTCAGATAGTGCTTGGGTAGTAATTTAAGAAGAAAAATCAAATTCCCTGACAAAAATACATTAAAAAGTTAGCAATCTTGTGGAGCA